>APFE031720145.1:95054-109258 GCA_000404065.3 Pinus taeda
TTGTTCTCATCATGAGTTTCCTTTACTACTCTTTCACCCTTAGTGACCATTTCTTGTAGCAACTTATTCATATTTATCTTCAATTCGTCCATGTCTATCTTCAAATCTGTCTTCAAATCGTCCATGTATGTCTTCAAATCTGTCTTCCAATTGTCCATCTTAGCTTCCACGCCCTTTATCTTAGATTCCATGTCATTTATCTTAGCTTCTGTTAGCTTTTGTGAGGCTGACATTTTTTGCACTTGGTCTTGTAATTTTGATATATCATGTAGCATTTCTTCCTCTTCTTCATGATGCATGCTAGAGCTTTTAGGTTCCTTACTAGGTGTTTGCATTTTCTTTCCTCAAGGCATCAGTTACCAATACTAATGCTCTACTAGCCCTTTGAATTCCTTCAAAATAAATTTTCAAACCAATCTTAAGCAAAAGTTTAAAAAAATCTACACACCTTTTTTTTCTTTGTAGGAGCTCGATATTTCCTCTGAAGTATCTATGTACTTTCAAAACATCCAGTTTTGAAATTGTGACTTGCCGTAGCCCTCTGTGTCCTGTTTCCAATGCCACTATTCTGACCCCAATTGGATTCTCCAATGAAGGGTTATGCCAAAACTCCCACAGTGACCTGATTATAGACCTTTTCAGAAGAACGAACTTGTATGAAGTGCCACGTGTCACTATTTCGACCTTTTGATCTGAAAAATTCATACAAGAAACTACAGTCCGTCCTCTTTCTATACCTTCTTACAAAATTTCAATCCAATCCCTAGAGAGAAAGTTATGACGATTTTCCCCAGGTCACTTGTTTTGAATGTAATTCAGGAGTCTGCAAAAAGACCAACTTCCTCAGATCATATCTCCGCAAATATAGCGCGAAAAGCTCTGAAATTCAGATCCGTGGTTTAGCACGATTGCTTCTCAAATGGGTTTTTTTTGCGACTTCTAAAACGTCACAAAAAAAAAATTATAGCAAAAATTCCACGATGACCTATTTGGAGCAGCGAAACCCTAGAATTCGAAGCTCTGATACCAAATGTTATGAAACCAGCTCAAGAAAAGATATAAAAGATAGATCAACGTCTTAGAATTCAGCATCTTTGAGGGGGAAACCTCCTTTACATTACATAAGTGAACAATTCTTTGATGATACAAATGACAAAATCTCCTTTCTATATATAGGAGTCTAAGGAGTCACAATATAACCCAACCGACCTAACAATAATAATATAAAGCCACAAAAATAACAATAGAGGGATTTTATGGGGCACAGTAATAACAATATGGGGGCAATAGGGGCACAAAATATTAATAAGGGGTACAACTACCATAGTAATGGGGTAATCACTAGTATTATAGGGACCCAACAGACTCCCCTCCTATTATTCCATGTATACATTTCCTTCTTGCTATTTATCTCCACTAGATGTGCTACTTCAATCGTATTTTGAAACAACTTAGCCTCTGCTTCCAGTCACCTATTTCCTCCTTTTTTCTCTTGAAGTTAATAAGGTTAAAATCTCCCCCTATTATCCATACATATGAAGAGAGAAATTTACTTGTGTTGACAATTTTCGAGAGGAACAAATATTTATTAGTTGGGATATTCACACCATAGACAATTGGATATGTGAAAATAATCCCTTGCATCTATAAAATCAACCTAAATAGTCATGATGTGAAAGGAGGAAAAAATATTTTAACCCAAATATCCTGCTCATTCCATATGATAGTCATGCCCTTAAAGTAGAAACATGCATCTGTTGTTACTACTTGGCAATTCTTCCCCTATTTGGTAACAACATTAGAAAGATTTCACCTTTCTATTTTATTTCTTAGATCAACATTATTGAATGGCACACTTTCCATTTTTCTCTGATGACCCCTTATTTACCCTTATTATTAATTCCCTCAAATTCCATGAGATAATTCATGGTTGATATCTGTTGGATCCTCGGAATTCCTCCAGGATAACCCTAAATCACCTTGATTTTACTTATTTTCGTATGAACTTGTAAAAAACTATAAACTACCTTCTCGTCACTACTTCCTTTTCTCCCTATGTGGATTTATTGGCTCTTTTAGTGAATGATTTTGTACCCCCAATGATCCATTACCAAACATGCATGAATTGGACTTTGATACAATATGGCAATATTTAAGATACACTTTTCCTAGTAGCCATACCTAGTGCTATGAGAGAACAAATGGATATGTTGACAATGTTGGGCATGGAAACATTCAAAGCAGTTTCCCCAATATGAGGCTCTAATTAGACCTCACATCATTTGGTGTAGGAGACCCATTTAGAATATAGACCAATTGTCGTCTACTTAAATATTTTCCTTGGCTTTAGCTATTAGCAAGAGAGAGAATCACATATGTGCCTTCAAAAAGAAAGTAAGTGTGCCTGGTGACTATTTGGTGGCACGTGCATCAAGGTTCTTCTACTCTGGAGGGAAAATAAAGTGAGACATTAAGAGAGGGATAATAGTACCACCCTTACAGAGACGCACACAAATCGGAGAGATATTTCTAACATCCAACAGAGTATTCCACAAATATGTGATGATCATCACAACCACTACATCACATTCTCAAAATGGTAAGCACTAAAATAATTGAAATAGTTCAAACTACCTTAGTACAGGTGAAAGAAAAAATGAATCATAAACATTTACAAAACAGTCTTACAAATATTCATAATCCATGCATGAAAATGTGTTGGCCATCAAGCTCCATATATTAAGTTAAAGTCCTAATATGCATTGAATATAGAAAACATCACTAGCTCCAATAGTGGAGCATTGGAGCCACTACTTTCTCCCCAAAAATATCAAATTTGTCTCTCTAATTCCTTATGGGTGAAGCCAAGGTGAAAAGTCCCTTTCTTGTACAATGAGGCCATATACATAACAAACAAGATGATCCTTCACCTCCCTTGTGACTCTTAGACTAGCCTCATAAATGTTTGACTTCCCTATGTATTTTTGAATCTTACATGACTCTTCACATTATATAAATTTCCTTTGGACTTCCACTTTACAATACATTTTTCAACAAGAATTTACATAATCGACAAACTGATGTGGCACGTGATGACTCATGACATCACATGACATGACATTGATGACATGGACTGCATGATGAAATGGCAATGTCAAGCCATTCTTTATTGTTGCTTGCTTTGTAACTTCTTGAGGATAGAACATGGTCTCTTCTTCCACCTCAGTATGGAATAGAGATGAGGAGTATTCAACATTATCTAAATATTGAGCTAATGTTACAATACGATTTTCCTTTTCTTCCTCTTGATTGATAAGTGTGTAGTTTCAGGTACTAAGGTGTCTTCTAGCGTAGCCTCCTTCTCCATATCCTTCATCATCATCATGTCATAGTATGATAGAATACCTATGAGTTCAATTCACCCATGACAATATGTCATCATTCAAATAAACCCCTAGTCTAATATGCAACATGATCATCCACTAACTAAGTTTAGACTAGATATAAGGTTGAGAGAGAGGCTCAGGAACTTCAAATTTGTGCATCTCAGGTAGTTAACGATTAGGATTGAGCCTTGATATTGTGCAATGTCGAGTTTAGGCTAGATGGGGATTGAAAATTGCATGGTTGAGGGGTTCAAGAAGCCAAGATGAGGGCTTGAGCATTGTTTTTTTCCCACTTTGCAGTTCTGGGAGGACAAGGGGCTAGGTTACTACACAATTTCATAGTTCAGGAGCTTAAGATTGGGGATTGAGCAATAATATCATGTAATGTGCATTTAAGTCTAGCTAGAGAGAAGGATTGCATAGTTTTGGAGCTCAAGGGTTGGGCTTGAGCATTGGGATTGCACAATTCACACTTCTCGGAGGTATATATTGTGTATTACATAGTTCCAAGAGACAAGTTTTTTGCTTGATAACTAAGGATGTTTAATACGTATTTTAGGAGGGTTCGATGTGGTTGAGTGGCTTGATTAGGATCGTTTTCTAGTTTTGAATAGGTGTAGGATCAATGAGATGAGACTAAACAAAAGAAAGACTTGAACATGATCACACACTTAGATCACTCAATGACTCAATAAGGAACACTTGTAACACATGAATAACATACTTTCCTCAATGTGACAACTTTTCAACAACTGACACCAAGTGTGACGTCAAAGATACACTTTGTGACGATCGTGACAACACTTGTGCGACAATGCTGGAAAATTTGGAAATGAGTGTGATACATGTTTACACGGTAAGTACAATTAATTAACACAAATATTATCCCTTGAAACAAACCAAAACCACCTTGTGTGATGTGTGATGCTTGCCTTAGCTAAAATAAGACACTTTGATTTTCTCACAAACAAGACCAAGACACTTAGAGAAAACACATTCAATGATTCTTAAAAATTGCAATAATAACGTGCAAAGTCAAATTAGGCTCTGAAATTTAGAGGTAGGCCAAAATTTTGGAGGGTGTTGTAGCAGTGACAACACTTTGAGACACACTAGTAGAATTCCATCTTCTCTCCCTTAGTTAGTTCTTGTGTACAAAATCTAGTTCTTCAAGAAGTATTTATTCCAGATTCAGATCACTTTGGTTTCCCCACTTACCCTATGCATAAACATAGTTCCATATATCCTTTTTTGGTTTTGCACAAACATAGAGCCAACCATATTGTAATTTTTTGAATCAAGAGAAGGGTAATAAAGTTCATGATCTTCAGATTTTCAGAGTATAGTTTTCATCTCTAGTGTTGCTTCATTGCCATTAGGCTTGCATGGTACCCCAATGGAGTCACTACATGAACACAATAGTTTCTTTGTTGTAAGAAAGCCTTGACAGTATCCCGATTGAGTTGCTTACTTCACCTCCCTGTGTAATAATTGTTTCTCTTCTTTCGCTTTATTTATGTATTTTATATATAGGATTGTGTATTAGCACTTATTCATTTCGTGGGTGAAAGAGGGGTGCTAACATATTTAGATAAAAGTAGTTTATTCCTTAAGAGAAGCATATATAAGACCTCTGATTTTAGTTCTCTCGTTTAGATTTTCCCCCTTGACCTTCTCTATTAGATTCGATAAGAATGGAAAACACCGAAACATAAAGAACCAAGTGAAGGCATACGGTTTCGATAATATGCACAGATATCATTGCTCAACGCAAAGCTCTCCTTATGAAATAATTGTATTGTCTATTAGAACATCATTGACGAAAAGGAGTAACCAAATCAAAGAAGAAGGATTGAAGGTTATCCAAATATTGTAGTGTCACAAGACTCATTTCAATTCAACCACATGCAATGAAGCCAAAGAGAACATTTAATATTTACATAAACGAAAAGAAACAAAAACCAAGATTGAAAACACAAAAAAAAGGAAGGATTAGTAATGCAGTGGCATATTCTCTCCAAGTCAAAATGTAATTTGAATATGCAAGGGGGCCTTCCATTTACCAAGGGAGTTGGTTCCCTAAGTGTGGAATTATTTAATTTATTGTATTTTCTTTGCTTATTAAATAATTTTACATAAATGATTTAATGTGAAGAATTTGTGTAATTAGATCTCTTCTAAAAAGAGAGACCTCAAGAGTAATGGGAGAGTTAGAGAAATTTTAGAATTAGTTGAATTCATGAGAGGGTTTTGTGGATCTAGAGATAGGGATTTGTTGAAGAATTTTTTAATATGAACTAATTGTAGTTCATAATTCCCTTTTATATATATTGTGTAAGGCCTAATTCATGTAGGAGAGATAGGAAATAGTTTTATATAGAGAATGAAGAGGCTTTGAGGGCTGAGAGGGTACATAAATAAAATAGGACCAGGTCATTTTATTTCAAGACAAAGCCCTTGTTTCTTTTTAATTAAATGTATATGACCGAGGACACTTTGTCGCGAGTGTATCTGGGGAATGAATCTTTATTCACCAATGAATGTCAAGCATTATCTATATATTCATGTATTGTAAGTGAAATTTTAAAGCTTGTGAGGGGCTTGTGCATCCATACATGTTGTTTACATGATCAACAAATTGTGCTATGTGCACAGTACAAATGAAAGGGTTGTGGAAGGATCAAAACAATGTTGTGTGCACAATTCAGTGGGAGTATTGCTATGTGCATGGAGGAGTCAAACACACTAGAGTTAAAAAAAGAGTTGATATGAGGAAATACTTAGATTAACAAGAATTGATAGAGAATATGTCAAGTAACAATGTTGGAACCAACAAAGGACAAAGTGGTAGACATAATTGAAAGTATCGGGCCACATCGTTTGGGAGACCATAACCGAAAATTATCTTTCGGAATCCTAAATGTAAGAGGCCGATATCCGTCAACTAACATCACCAGGTTACGACACTTGACAAAAATAGAAACAAAGAAGGAGCATCGATCGACTAAGCATCAGGCGGACATGGCATCTAGAGACGAATGTGATAAGGTGTCAGGCTCTCAAGTGTCATTCTCTACATGAGATCTAGCTCTAAGAAAGCCTTCATATATATGTGATAAGTGCAAGTGAGGTGGAAATGGATCCCACCCAGAGTAATTTAATTGGAGGCATTTTTTAAGTCCCCTTTTAATAAATCTGGGCAATGAGAGGTGGGCCTATGTGGTGAGGAGGACCCACCTGAAAGGCATTCCCTAGTAGATCTAGACAATCCTTTGTATATGTTCAAAACACAAAAGAGTGGAAAGAGGGTCCCACTTGGCGAGCTTTCTCTGAAATCCTTTCAAAATATTGTAAACCACAACATCGAGATGATAAGAACATGCCTTAAGATTTAACTACAAAAGTGACAAGGAGAAGCATAGGAGGGTGCTCCTGGGCTGGCTAAGCATTGGGATTATGTGGAATGAGGGACCCAGTTGAGGGTTTGAATACCCAGAGGTTATGTGTGTGTGTGTGTGTCTGATTGCAACACTAGTTGGATCAGAGTTGGTGGAGCCCACCCAACCTATGCCTAACCCATCCATACAAATTTGTAATCCCTAAGGCTATGTGTCATAATTAAAAGGCTAGGACAAGTCAGATATAACACTTTTTCATAGTGCTTGATTCCAGGGGTGAAGAAAGTAAAAGTAGCTTGGCACTAGGGGTTATTAGAGGGGCCTTGACAGCGAAGGGGAGCCAAGAAATACATAGGGAAATAAAAGTGAAAGGGATTAGTGTTGGAGCATTGTGTTATTTAGAAACAATGCCACAGAGGTCAGTATAGGAGTGAAACAAGACTGAAAAGGTCCTAAGGCTAAAGAAGAAAGGGATTTAAACTGCATTACCTTGACAAATTCTGATTGAGATAGGCATCCTAATAGAGTATTGATCGCCTTTGCATTTGTTTCATATTTATTCTTCTCAGCCGGATCTGTAGGAGTTGCTGATGGAAAAGTATACCCTATATCTATGATATCCCAGACTTCAGTACCAAGAGATTGAAGATAGACAGTAACTCTTACCTTCCAATAAACGAAGTTTGTCCCATCAAAAATCGGTGGCCTGATTGATGCTTCCCTCTCGTAGTTTCTCATGATGAAAGATCTTTCTTCAAGCGATCAAGCTTCTTCTGAAGAACCTGCTCCGATACCAATTGTTGGAAATAATACTGGGGGGGAATCAGTATTATCAAATTCTTTTCAATATATCTTCTTGATTTATACTTCAATTTAATCTTCAGATATTGATCATTAAATTGTATGTCAGTAAAATAATGCGCATGAACAAGAGAAACAGATAGTCACACCAAAGAACACCAGATATAAGGTGGAAACCCAATGTGGGTGAAAACCACCTGCTGCAATATGTCTCTATCTTCTTTCAATTAGAAACTTCTTTTACAAGGATTTTGTACTAGTGCAGTCCTTTACCAGTATGCAGGCTGCAACCTGTAGAGAGCTACAACTCTCTCTCATTTTCCAGTCTCTCCTTGAAGGGAGCTACAACCCCCTTATCTCTTTTACTTCTTTAAGGACCACGTTTCATTAATTTTCAGACTGGATCCAAGAAGATCAAATAATCATCAAGTACATGAAAATCACCCAATCTCCTTATACAATCAACCAATGAATCACCAAACTCTTCAGAATGTTGTAAACAGAAAAGTAATACCAGAAATCTAAACCCAGAACTCTGCAGCAATAGATAAAAGACAGCCAACAAATGTTTCAAGATAAGTCCGCAATTTCACCGAGAGGGGCTTTCGAATATCCGCAGCTCTTATGTGTCTAAACTACGTAGATCCGCATTGGTCGGTCTTCTACTCTGCGAATCTCCACACCACACGTTCTTTTGTCCTGCGTACTTCTGCTCATATCCGCACCTGCACTGTCTGCCTGACAGCGTACCTCCGCAATTGGTTCTTCTGTTTCCCTGCATACCTCCGCACTGTGCCTTCTTCTACACTGCGCCTTCTGCTTCGCTGCGTACCCCCGCACTGCACTTTCTCTTGCGCTGCGTACCTCGAACTACGCCTTCTGCTGCGCTGTGTACCCCCGCACTACGCTTTCTCCTGAGCTGCGTACCCCCGCACTCACACCATGGATCGCCTGTGAACTTCTGATTAGGGCCAAATTAACAATCCTCCAATGTGCCGCAGTCAGTCAGATCCACAAATCTGATCATGCACCCAAGAGATCACGACTTATCAATAGATTTTCCATAAGAAATTCCAACTTGATGAAAAAGGAAAATATATTGAGAAGCTAGAATGTGAAATTGTTGGCCTTAGGAAAGAAATTGAGGAAACAAAGGCTCTTAATCTTAAATTTGTTAAAGGATCTGAAACTCTGGATGAGATTATCAATGTACAACGTTCTCCACTAATCAAGAGAGGTCTGTGGTATAATGGAGAAGCATCTCAAGCATCCACCTCAAAGAGTTATCTCAATGCAGCAAGGAGGAATGAGCAAAAGCCCAATGGAGATCACCAAGTAAAACAGGGACGAATTACATCAAGGATCAACAAAGACTACCAGGTAAATCAGGAGCAATCCATCTTAAGGATGAACAAAAGCTACAACCAACCATAGGTAAAATATTCTCAATTTGCCTCAAGAATGGATGATAATAGAAACTACAATCATTTGGCAAGTAGATTTGATAATCGTAGAAGTTTCTTCAATGGCCAATGTTTCTCTTGCCATAACTTTGGCCACAAAGCATCTCAATGTGTTGCCTATAAAACAATCATGACTAGAGAAGCTCAAAAACAAAGGAGTGTGACTGGGATCACAAAAAGGACCTATAACAACTTTTCGGCCCTTGAAAATGAAATTGAATGTTATATTTGTAACAACTTTGGTCATGAAGATTTTGAATGGATGAGCAGGTTTTGGCAGACAAAGGAAAAAGCCCCAAGTACCAAAACATGGAGAATAAAGGAACCACAACCAGAAAGATGTGGGATAGCCTTTTATGCTCAAGGACAGGAAAATCAATGGTACATCAACAACGGATGTTCGAAGCATATGACAAGTGATAAAGAAAAACTTGAATCATATAGTGTTTTAGAAAAGGGAAAGAAAGTTTCTTTTGGAAATGATACCCCTGCAGTCATAAAAGGAAAAGGCACTGCTCAGTTGAAAGAAAAGGTCAAAGAAGGAAATGTGTTGTATGTTGATGGCTTGAAGCATAATCTTTTGAGTGTTAGTCAGATGTGCGATCAAGTAATTGAGGTAATATTTCGATCAAATGGATGTAGTGTTCGTGATCTTGATACAGGAAAAATAGTGATCAAAGGCAGAAGAACTCCAAATAACTTATACATATTTGAACAAGGATAACAACAATGCTATTTGAGCAAGGATGATGAACACTGGTTATGGCACCAGAGGTTGGGGCATCTAATCTTTTCACAAATATGGAAAGCATGCAAATACCAGGCATTTCGTGGTCTTCCAGATATCAAAATTCCAGACAACACCATATGCAAATCATGTCAGTTTGGTAAGCAAACTAGAACCAACTTCCCTGAGAAGGAAGGATCAGCCAACAAGCCTCGTGAACTAGTCCATACAAATGTATGTGGTCCATTTAGGACAAGGTCACCTCGAGGAGAAGAATACTTTATATTATTCATTGACAACTTCTCCAGGATGGTTTGGTTGGGACTTATGAAACACAAGGACGAAGCATTCGAAAAATTCAAATCTTTCAGAGCATTGGCTGAAAACGAATCAGATCACAAAATTAAGTGCCTCAGGTCTGACAGAGGTGGGAAGTTTACCTCAAATGAATTTTTCGATTTCTATGAAGAACATGGAATAAGAAGGGAATTCTCTACAACTAGGACTCCTCAACAAAATGGAGTAGTGGAAATGATGAACAGAACGATTCAACAAATGGCTCGTGCTATGCTTGATGAGTCTGGAACTCCCGCAACCTTCTGGGGTGAAGCTGCATTTGCTGTGGTTGTTATTCTCAACAAAACAAATGTCTGAGTGAACAACACTCAAACTCCTCATGAGCTCTGGTATGGTGAGACTCCTTCGGTAAAGCATCTCAAAAATTTTGGAAGCAAATGCTATATTAAGAATAATGATGAACAGCTTGGCAAACTTGAACCTAGAGCAGATGAAGGCATTCTCCTTGGATATTATCCCCACAGAAAAGCATATAAGTGTTACAATAAAAGACTTGGAAGAATTGTTGACAACATTGATGTAGTGGTTGATGAAGAAGGAAACATTCCTAGAAAAGTAAATTATGAAAATATCGAAGAGGATGAAGACTACCCTTCAAATCAGACTGAAGATGAAGAAGAACCTCAAGAGGCACCAGAGGAACAAACAAGGATAGAAGAGAAGACTCCATCTAGGTATGTTCAAAAGAATCATCCAGAATCTCAAATCTTAGGGCAAAAGGAGACAGGCGTACAAACAAGAAGAACAATTGCAGAAGCTTCAAGTTATTTGGCATTACTCTCCTCCACTGAACCACAAAATGTAAGAGATGCATGCAAAGATGAATGTTGGGTCAAGGCAATGGATGAGGAACTTGAGCAGATCGAAAACAACAACACTTGTGAGTTGGTTCCTAGACCAAAAGATAAGAATGTCATAGGGACAAAATGGGTCTTCAAAAATAAGTTGAATGAAAATGGGGAAGTAATTAGAAATAAGGCCAGACTTGTTTGTAAAGGGTATTGTCAACAAGAAGGAATAGACTTTGAAGAAAAAATTTCTCTCGTTGCTAGACTTGAGGCCATCTGAATGTTCCTTGCCCTCTCAAGCTTTTAGAAGTTCAAAGTATTTCAAATGGATGTGAAATCAACCTTTCTGAATGGAGACTTAGAAGAAGAGGTGTACATTGAGAAACCAGATGGTTTCATTCTTGGGAATGATCCAAATCTTGTATGCAGACTGAAAAAGGCTCTCTATGGTCTTAAACAGGCTCCAAGGGCTTGGTACTACCGTTTGGACAAATATTTTCATCAACAAGGTTTTTCAAAAGGATCAGCAGATAGCAATCTTTATATAAAAATTGAAAATGACAAATTGTTAATAATTGTTGTGTATGTAGATGATATTATCTTTGGCAGTAATGAAGAAGCTATGAGTCAAAGATTTTCCTTGGTGATGTAGAAAGAATTCGAGATGTCTTTGCTTGGAGAACTGACATATTTTCTTGGTTTGCAAATCCAACAAAATGAAGACGGTATTTTTTTGTCTCAAACCACGTATCTCAAACAGATCCTGAATAAACATGGCATGGAAGATGCAAAACGAGTATGTACCCCCATGGTTACAGGATGCAGCCTCAGTGCAAATGATGAATCAGCAGCAGTGCATCAGCCAACCTATAGATCTATGATTGGAAGTCTACTTTATTTGACAGGTACCAAACCAGACATCATGCATGCAGTGGGAATAGTTGGAAGATATCAAGAAAATCCAAAAGAGACTCATCTTCAGGCAGTGAAGAGAATTTTCAAGTATCTTCAAGGAACTCAAAACTATGGCTTATGGTATCCCAGAAATACAGATCTGACTCTTCATGCTTATACAGATGCAGATTGGGCTGGAAGCGTGGATGACAGGAAGAGCACAAGTCGTGGTGCATTCTTTATGGGTTCTAGATTAGTATCTTGGTTCAGCAAGAAACAGAGTTCGATTGCTCTATCTATAGCTAAAGCCGAATATGTGGCTGCTACATCTTGCTGCACTCAACTTCTTTAGATGATGCAGACCTTGTAGGATTTTCAAATCACTTGTACGCCACCTATCTCCATCTTATGTGATAATACAAGTGCAATCAGCATTTCAAAGAACCCAGTCATGCATTCAAAAACCAAGCATATATCGATCAAGTATCACTTTCTCCGGGAACAAGTGTTGGCACAAAAGGTCAAATTGGAGTATGTTCCTTCTAAGGAACAAGTTGTTGATATTCTCACCAAACCTCTGCCTAGGGAAACATTTGAATACCTCAGGAAAAAGCTGGGGGTAGTTGATGCATCATCTTGTTGTTGAATCTCGTCTGTTTCAAAGACTGTTGGTTGTACGTGAATTTCATATGGGGTATACGTGTACATTTTCTGGTTTATGGATTGGTCGAAGATCGAATGGCACAGGTTCAGGGGGGGCATATATAATGCATTGTTGGAATTATAGTAGAAGATTTTGGAGAAGAATGTTTAGAAGGAGAACATGGATGTTGATCTGAATATTGTTGCTAATATGTCTCTATCTCTTTCACGGTCATTTACGGTGTATGGTGGATTTTGGTTTTTCTTGAAGAAGTTCTTCTTTTGCAGATCTGGTCTATAGTCACAGGGAGCATGATCAGCAGAGCAAAGACTTAAGCATGTTCTCAGGGGGAGCATAACCCTTTGCCCTTGATGTCAAAGGGGGAGAATGACGTTGAGGATCTTGAGGTTGCCATCAAGTCCAAAGGGGGAGATTGTTGGCATTATGACTATGGCACAGGTGTTGTACTTGATGGCAACTCTCTCAAGTGGCAAATATCTTTTCAGGCTCTCAAAATCATAAAAGATGAGATACCCGCAGGTGATCCTAAGAGAAGCTACAGACCCGCAGGTTCTCCGACCAAGAAGTGTAAACATACCTGCAGGTGCTCCATTCAGAAGGTGCGGACCCCATTTCACTCACTCCAATGCAGAGAAGCGCGCACACGTGGGTTTTCTTATGTTTGGTCCATGGTATTTAGTCCAACGTTTTTGATCCTATGGTCTTGGTCCATGGTTTTGGCATCTAAAATATTAAACCCAGGTTTTGGATCCCTCGTTTTGGTTTTCTATGGTTTTGATCCATGGTTTGAGTAAGAGCTTGCCTATAAAAAGGAATGGAGATCATTTGGCTATGTACTTGTGAAATTTGAATACCTTAAGATCTGAAATTTTGGGTAATCGGTTTAAAAAGCTAGATCTATATGAAGGTGAAATCTGAAAAGTGTAAGGCAGATCTTTTGATAGGTCGTGATCTCTTGGGCGCATGTTCAGATCTATGGATCTGACAGTCTGTGGCACATTGGAGGACTGAGAATTTGGCTCTCTACAGAGGTCCGCAGGCGATCCAAAGCTCAGGTGCGGAGGAACACGGCGCAGCAGAAGGTGCAGGTGCAGAGGAACGTAGAGCAGCAGAAGGTGCAAGTGCGGAGGAACGCAGCGCGGTAGAAGGTGCAAGTGTGGAGGAACGTAGTGCAGAAGAAGGTACAGGTGCGGAGGTGCGCAGTTTGAATCAGTAGAGCAAGTGTGGAGCTGCGCAGTCTCTTCACGGCAGAAGTGCGGATATCCGCAGGTTTCCTTCGGTGAAGTTGCGGACTTTTTCCTTGAAATATATTTTAGCTGCATTTTACCTGTTTCTGCAGAGATCTGGGTTTAAATTGGTGGCTGGTTACTGGTGATATTTTCTGATTGCTGCATTCTGAGAAGTTAATTGTTTAAAGGAGATTGGGTGATGCACATGTACTTGATGTTATGGATCCAGTTTGAAAATTTATGAAACATGGTCCCTGGAAGAAAGAGAAGGTAGTAGCCTTCTATAGGTCAGCACCTACGTACTAGTATCTTAGCTAGTACAAGAGCTAAGGGGGTTGTAGCTCCATTCCAGGAGAAGTTGGAAAATGAGAGAGGGTTGTAGCTCTCTGCAGGTAGTAGCCTGCGTACTGGTAAAGGAATGCACCAGTACAAAATCATTGTAAAAAGAATTTTCTAATTGAAAGAAGATAGAGACATATTGCAGCAGGTGGTTTTCA
>APFE031720148.1:0-33730 GCA_000404065.3 Pinus taeda
TGAAACTATAAATCACTTAAAGAACATAAGCATAAATAGTCAAGAGATAAAAGTACCATTTATGACTGGTTCCACTCACAAGCTTCAAGCAACAATGATTTATCTCTCCTTGTTCTAACATCCACTAAGAGTACAGAAGTGCAACATCAGTAGCAAATATCAAAAATGTAAGTAAAGATAAATTCTGATCCATCTATTCATCAAAACCTCCTCTGAGGGTGCAGAAGTGCATGTTCTGAGGATAAGTTTTTGACAAATCTACGGACCCTTCTCTAAATGCATGAGAAGGGTTTAAATACTGCTAACTAATTAACTTGATTACATAAATTTGGGATCCGGTTTTCAAATGATCGTCCCTCTGATAAAGCAAATTATTTCTAAAATTAAATCTAACTTTGAACTATTTTTGTATTTTCTCCTTAGTGCTGTGAGTGTGCAGCATTCGTCTGAGAGGAGTCGGTTGGCTGCCTTTCCCTTTGTGCGTGTTATAAAAATAGAAGTAACAAGGGTCAGCACCACTTTTTTGATAAACTATCAGATATTTTAGAGAATCTCCCGCTGACTGAATGTATACTTGGTAATAACTCGAACTTTTCTCAAACTGGATCTGCTTTTGCTATTTTGGTTTTCTGTCTTCGTGAATGACTTGATGAGTCAGAAGACTTTACTTTCCGAGCAATTCTCTGGATTGGAAACTACCTTTGTTCTTCATTTCAAGCTTTTCTGTCATGTAAGCTTCAAGTATCTTTGTAGTCATGCTGCTTTCGTGCGCCTTTGATTCTGAGTTTCAGATGGCCTATCGGTCGTTAGCATCCGCTGAGTGATACTCTGGAATCTGTAGTCCTATCGTATGTGGTTCCTGCTTCTGAAGAAGTCTCTTCTGTGGCCTCTGAGCATCGGCGCTTTCCTCTTTTCCTTAGATGTTTCCTGCAAAAGAAAAATTACTCCATTTTATCTCCTGTTTTATAGTTTGCGTAAAGGAAAAGAGTAAATGAAAAATAAAATTTGATATGAAAGCTTCAGATCTTGCGTGTGTATAATCATGACATTTAAAGTGAACTGACTCTTTGAGAAACGAAAAGTAGCCATTTGTACAATCATTAATTTCTTTTTACAGGCGCACGCCTAATTCTGATTAAAGGATAGCTTTCCCTTGAATGTTGTGCTGAGCAAGATTTCGTGTTTCGTCGCAGACCGCAGATTTGTATTACAGCATTATGGTATCGCAATATCGGATCATTGCAGATCGTAGATTGTGGATTAGAGAACGCAAATCGCAAATCGCACATAGCGGATATTAGTCATTGCGCCTTACTCTATGTGGCTGCTGCGATATGCGACGTCGCACATCGGCCATCAGGGATTTCTTAAGCCTCTCCTATTAAGAGCGCTTGTGGTAAATGCGATGCGATGAGTTTAGCATCGCTTCTTCGTGGTTTGATACGCTTATAAAAAGAAGTGTTTCCTGTGCTTTGCTGCGATAAGATTCTAAGGAAAAAACAAAAATATTCAAGGTGAATTTGATGAATTTTTTACTAAGGGTCCCCCATTTTCTCGGTGTTGTTACTAATACCAAACAAAAGAGGGGGGGTTGTTGGTGACCACAACACTTGGTAATTTTCATAATTTAATGGGATGAATGTAAAAGCATTTTTAAAAGGATCATAAAATAATTCTTTTGGAGGAATAAGGTGGATTAGAAAAGTATTTTTTAAAAGGCATCATAAAACAATATAATTGGAGGAATAAGGTGGATTAGAAAAGTATTTTTTTAAAGTGATTTTGTGGAACTCCAATAAGGTGCATTGAAAATTATTTTTTAAAGTAATTGTGTGGAGTGATATGGTGATTTTTTTTGTAATTTTGGAGCTATAAGTGTTTTGTAAATCTAGAGAGATAAGTGAATATTTTTACTTCTAGGAGGTTGAGTCAATTTTGAAGAAATTTTTCTTTCAAGAAGCCTTGCAACTTTGATAATATTCCATGACGATGTTGTCAATGTGAAAGATAATGTACTCAAATACTTAATAAAGACATTTTTTTTGTGGTGTTGAAGTGTCCTAGATCCGCCGAAATTGAATAAGGGGATCTTAGGTACACCTTGTGTAGTGATTGATTGTGCATGTTTTGTGTCTAGTTTTGACACTATATTTTGTAAAAAGATACACATGGAGTACATAACAAGTTTCATACACATAATAAATTATCTTCATGTAATCAAGCATACATAAGAAAACTACAAGCAATCAAGAAGCTGCAACACATAATCAAAGATATCAAGTTGTCAACATCAACAACAATTCTACAAGAAATTCAACATCAACAACAATTCTAAAAGCAATTCAACATCAACAACAGTTCTATAAGAAATTCAACATCATTCACTCAATACAATCAAGTTAAGAATAAACTCAAGCATTCCAAGGCAAATTCTACATCAACATTCAACCACAATTAGTCATTGTGTAACTTGCAAATAATTTTTTTTGTAAGTTGGCTTGTAATCAAAGTCAGATTAAGTTGAATTGTAAGGGTGAATTCTCGGTTGAAACCGAAACCCAAGCTTTGAATTAATGGGGAATCAATTAAACCAAGTGAATCCATTTTTTTTAACTGAGTTGTTCAAATCATTGTAAGTGTTTCTCTTGGGTGCATTTTCGATAGTATTTGACACCCTTCTTTTGATCAATCAAGAGTGTGAGTTCAACCAAGTGCAAAGTTCACAACATCAAGTGAGCCTGAAACTAAGCGAGTTCAAATTTAACGAATGCAAATATTTAAACAACAATCAAGCCTGTTCATATCTACAACAAGCAAACATGAGTTCAAGTAAGCAAGTTGAAGCATTCAAGCGAGCAAGTTCTAAAAATCCAACAAGTATTAAAAGCAAGCGAGCATGAGTTCCATCAAGTTCACATGGTGAAAAGAATTCAGTTGTTACAAATTCTTAAAAATTTGATCCTCTCAACTGTTGAAGACATGGTGCAAATCAGCAAAGAAATTCTTGTTGATATTTCAATGAATCTACAACATGCACATGAAACAATTGAGTTCCTTCAACTAGAGTCGCAACTACAAAGAGATGAGTTGCAACACAAGAGTGATGCTTCCAAGTCTTTCAACCACACAAATGAAGATAAAGTTGTTGATTCCAAGTCACTCATCCGAACAACTTCAAGTGTAAAAGTTGTTCATGATCAAATTGTACTTGCTTCTTCCAAACCAATCATCAAGCCATGGGAAGAACTCCAAAGTAACCAAAATCAACGAGGATTAGGATATGAAAAAGATGAAAACTAGTTGCATATCCCTAATTATTCTAAGTCGATCAAGTTCATCAGTGAGGGATTTCTTGATCAAATAACATCAACAAGCCATGAGAAAGTTGAAGACAAACCCACATGCAAACATTGTCAAAGAAAAGGTCACATGGAAGATCATTGTTTTGATCTCTGTCCTTGTCACCATTGTGGCAAGCAGAATCACTCATTAGAGAACTACTGCAAATAATACCAACCTACCAGATTAAATATCAATTATGCATGGATTTATCCTTGGGAATGGTCGTCAACAGTAAAATGACCGTATAAGTTTTACAATAGAATTCAATCTCAACTATTGCAGCCAACCGTCAATTGGATATGGTAGTATCATGCACCTGAAAGTGGGAGTAAAACAGTGAAACTCTCCTACACCTGAAGGGGGGAGTTCAAAAATCAAATGCAGATGATTATCTCTCCTTTCTGCTGACAAAGGGGGAAATGATAATGGAATTAAGGGTGGTTGTCAGACTGAAAGTCTCAACAACATCATTAAATGTAGCCAATGGGCATCTTCAAATCCATTATAGATCTGATATGAAAATATAATATAGTAAAAATAGACCCAAAAATAATATGAAATGCTTCTTTATTGATCAAACCCTTAAGGTAGGGCAACATCATACATTCACTCCTTAAGGAAGGAGAACACTTCACAAGACATGCCGATTCATACAATAATCCTTGACATCTCTCAATGGGGAATCTCTAGCCTCTATATAGGCCTCATACATACAATACCATGGGTCATTACCATGGTTCCCTCAATATCATCTATATAATACGATGGGCTTATTACATTATTGCTAACTACTTATGGTCCCTTACATGATAAGGGTTAACCACCTTATTTGTTACCATGGCCCATCCCATTATTACATTAATTCCTTGGGTACCTCCCTTTGTACCCCATATTATCCCCCCAGGTATACTACATTCCACCCCCCTTAACATGTTTCGTCCCTGAAACATGGGAAGAACATAAATAATAAGATCTACTCAAAAGAGTAGTCCATTGGTACCATGCACGTGCATCTAGCCATCCAAGAGAAAGGTGAACCCTCGATCCAGCTGGTGCCTCGCTCGCTTGAGATGGAAGTTGACCCTGGCAGCTCTTCTGTGTGTAGTAGGTGGAATGTTGCTCCTCTCTATCTATCATGTGGGGGTTGTTGTCCTTGTGGCTAATTCATTGCCATCTTGTTGGTTGTTTTCTTTCAGGGTGATGTGGATGGTGATATGCTGAAGTTTGAACCAACAATGTATCTTTCTTTAGTTTACCACCTAATGGAGCCTGATTAGTATCTAGTACATGTTGTGGTGCATGTTGTTGTTTCTTATCTTCCAATATTACTTCAACAATTGAGTCCTCATCTGATGTATCAATACCTATAACCTTTTTTGCTTCAACCTCTGTTTGTGTTTGATTGTCAACGATCAAAGGCTTATCATCTGATGTGTAAGTGGCATTAGAGCATTGTGCTACTGCCTCCATAGTCTATGTTTGTGGCTTAATGGAAATATCCTGAAATGTAATTTTCTTCCTTTTATACCAGAGCTTTAGGAATTTCTTCTACACATTAATATTGATAGTACCCACAACTTCCATCCAATGATATCCCAAAACAACATCCACATTAGCCGTATCTGAAGCATAAAAATTAGAATGCAATACATACTTTTCCATAAAAATCTTTAAATCTTTATAAACTTGCACCTCCTCATTTTTAACCTATGTGTGCTCCATTTGTTTTGCTAGGACTTGCAATTTTTTTTGCCAAATTGATATTTATATGATTCTGCTTGCAACTAGGATTTATAGACACAATGATCTTCTCCTTTTGAAGCAATCCATGAACCTGCAATAAGGAGATACCAGTAGGGAATAACCCCACATGTTTCTCATTATCTTGCTTTCTGGCATGAGACCATCTATCTAAAATTAATTTTTCAAATTCTTCATCTGAAAGGGTGAACAACTTCTTTTTGTCATGTAATTCCCACCATGTGGTTGCCTCATCTGAAAAATGAGCCACTACCAAAGGTCTCCAATGTTGTGGCAATACTAACTTTTTTGCGTTTATGTATTCTTCAATAGTAGGACCATTATCTTTTCCTATAAAATATAGAATTGCCATGAAGAGGGTTTAGGAAAAATTCACTTACTTCACAAAAATTTGAAATGGCCACAATTCCATCAATATTGCTCAGAATCCCTATTATGACCTCTTTTTGAAAATGGAACAACCATTCTGCATCTTTCCATGTGGTAGAAATCCCAATCTAGGCACTGGAATTTCAGATCCGCACTGCAACTGCCCACCGTCACAAAAAAAAAAAAAAAAAAAAAAAAAAAAAAAAAAAAAAATCTGAAAAAAATGTTGATTTTAAATCAGCGATATCTCCCTCATCCGGACTCCGATTCGACTGATTTTTTTTTTTTATTGGGTATTTTTTCACCAAAAACCCAGATCTACAATTAGATTTTGCATATTTTTCCCCAAATCATACAAATCTGATCTACAAACTCGTCGCCCCACAAAATGTCTGCAACACCACTGATTTTTAGATCAATGATATCTCCCTCATCCGGACTCCGATTCGGCCGATTTTTTTTTGAACTTGGGTATTTTTTCACAAAAAATCTAGATCTTCAATTAGATTCTACAAATTTTGTACCAAAACTTATAGATCTAATCTGCAAAATCGCTACCCCAAAAAATTCCTACAAAAATAACAAAAAAAATATTCTCCACTTTGCCCAAGAAAGTGCTCTGATACCACTTGTTATAGATCTCATATGAAAATTTATGTTAATAGAAATAAACCCAAGAAATAACCAAATCTGAATATAGATAGAAATTCTTCTTTATTAATCAAACAAAAAAAATTTCCACTTTGCCCAAGAAAGTTCTCTGATACCACTTGTTATAGATCTTATCTGAAAATATAAGATAATGCAAATAAACCCAAGAAATAACAAGATAGAAATAGATAGAAATGTTTCTTTATTGATCAAACCCTTAAGGTAGGGAAACACCATACATTCACTCCTTAAGGAAGGAGAACACTCCACAAGCCATATGTCTTTTCATACAATAATCCTTGACATCTCTCAATGGGGAGTCTCTAGCCTTTATATAGGCCTCATACATACAATACCATGGGTCATTACCATGGTTCCCTCAATACCATCTATCCAATACCACGAGCTTATTACATTATTGCTAACTACTTGTGGTCCCTTACATGAACGAGTTAACCACTTTATTTATTAATATGGCCCATCACATTATTACATTAATCCTTGGGTACCTCCCTTTGTACCCCATATTATCCCCCCTAGGTATACTACAAAATCAACCAATGGGTATCATCAAAGAATCCAGTGGGCGATCAACATCAAAGTAGCCAGTGGGTGTTCTCAATATTTTGTCTGTGGACAAAGGATGCTGATTGCAAGCAAAGGACAGATGGATCCTTTTGCAGCTTGGCATGTGATGGAGTTGTCAAGAAAAATTTCAGAGATGACTCGGACTTTCAGCTGACTCATGTCCTCTTCTAATTGGATTTTTTTTCAGCATCCAGCTTTGGTGGTTTTTCAGGCAGCATTTTTGAGGATCAATAGTTTCAACATGAGAACTTGGAAGATGGTTCCTAGATCTTATTTTGCACTTATCATTGTGGGGGGGGGGAGTGTTAGCCTCACTCTCATGTGATGAAAACAATTATAAGTCCAAAATAATTAAATTAATTAAAATCAAGTTGGATTTAATCCTACCTTTCTAGATTGAGTTTTTTCCTCATGGTTAGGAGTCAGTTTAGGTTTAGTTGGTTGAAAGACTCTCTCCAACTAGTTAGACTCCTAGATTAGTGTTTGGTTGAGAGATTTTCTCAACCATAGTGTCCAATAGAGACGTACTATCTTGAGACAAACTTCCTCATGTATTTATATGTGTACCATAGACATTACATTGATAGAGTGAGGAATACTATACAGTAAGTCTGAGGCCTTTTCCGCCACTTCTATATTTCTGGTATTTTTTATGTGTGTTAATTTTCTTTATTATTCTACATAGAAATCTGCCATGCGCCCTCCTTGACCTTTTAAGCACATGAGCACAATCTAAAGCCCTAAATTTTCCTCTTGTGTCCTTTGACAATGTGAAATGCACCCTGCTCTACCTCCTCGAGTGCATGGGCACACCTTAAAACCCTGAAGCCTCTCCCTTTAGCCTTCAACCCTCCACCATGTTCCCTCCTTGTCTCCCTTGAGCACATAGCACACTTGGGAAGCCTGAAGACTTTTCCTTCATCCTTCAAATTTGTGCCATGTGCCCTATCCTTATTACCTCTTTCTCTTGAGCACATATCAAATCCTTAAATCTTCTTCCCTTCATCCCTTCAACCTTATGAAGTGCGCCCTTGCTCCCATAAGCTCTCCTTGACCCTTTTAAGCACATTTTTAAGGCATGAATAGAAAATTTTCATGAAACATGTTAGAATAGGATATTTTAAAGATGACGGTTTCTTGTCATGAGTGATTGTAGCTATAGGTATTTCAAGAACATTATGGCAAGCATGCATGAAGAAGATCCAGAAAAAAAGGAAAACAAAGGAAGCATTAAAAAGAACACAAGCACATTGAAGTCTTGATGATCGAAGTATCTTGAAGACTCCATAAGATCAAAGACCCTTTGGAGAGTGAAAACATCAAAGATATGAAGCTACATTCATAATGAAGAAATGAGTGGCATCCATTATCACTCATTGAATAAAGTCCATGTCATCAATCATTATTAGTCCCAGTCATCAAGGATAGTGACTTGTCATGTCTTATCACATGATGATGTGGAAGTTATGATGTAATGATGTAATGATTGTAAAGACAAATAAGTGGAATTCCAAGATTCATATATGGACAAAAGATCCATAGAATTCCAAAATACATGTAATACTAAGAGTCATATGTAATTCCAAAAGTCATTTGGAAGACCAAAGGTTGTAGAAGTTCAAAGGTCATTAGGAGTTTGAAATTCAAGAGTCATGGGGATGTGAAAGGTCATGCCTCAAGGTGAAAGGTCATTTCTCATGCAAAGTAATTTTAACCTTTTCTTCTAACACAATTTATTAGAAAGATAGAGTTAGTACTTTTGGGGAGAAAGTAGTGGCTCTAATGCTCCACTATTGCAGCTAGTGATGTTCATTATACTTATGTATCTTAGAACTTTTACTTAATACTTGAAGCCTTTTGTCCAACACATTTTCAAACATGTATTGTGGATGTTTATAAGGATATTCTTTGAATGCTTATGATTCATGTTTGCATTCACATGTACTGAAGTAATTGAACTATTTTGGTGACTTTAGTGCTTAACTTATTGGAAATGTGTTGTAATGATTGTAACGATCATCACATCTATGTGAACTATTTCTCTTAATGTTATACAAGCCTTTCTCATTCATGTGTGTCTCCATTAGGGTAGTATTGAAAGTGCTATAAATCCACCAACCAAGGGGTTATACACCATTTGGAATAGGAACCCCATCTGGAGTATAGGCCCAGTTGCAAAATATTATTATAGATTTTCCTTGGCTTTAGCTATTAGCAAGAGATAGAAGTGTATGTGTCGTTGCGAAAAGCAAGTAAGTTTTTCTGGTGAATGTTTAGTTACAGGTGTGTTAAGATTTTTCTACTATAAAGGGAGGGGAAGTGATCCTCTTAAAAGAGAGGTAATAGCACCACCCTAGTAGAGGCACACAAAAGTGGAAAAGAGAATCGCCTAACATCAAGAAGAATAGTCCACATATATGAGATTATTGTTACAACCATTACAACACATTTTCAATAAGATAAGCACTAAAATAGCTGAAATAGTTCAACTCATTTAGCACATATGAAAGGAAACATGAATTACAAACATTCACATAATAATGTTACAAATATCCATAATCCATGTATGAAGAACGTGTTGGTCCATATGGCTTCTCATATTAAGTAAAATTTCCAAGACACATGTATACAATGAACATCACTAGCTCCAATAGTGGAGCATTGGAGCCACTTCTTGATCCCCAAAAGTGCTAACTTTGTCTTTCTTATGACTTATGGGAGAAGCCAAGGTGAAATGTCCCTCTCTCATACAATGAGGGTGTATATATAACCAATGGGATGATTCTTCACCTCCCTTGTGACTCTTTGACTACCCTCATGACTATTTGACTTCCATGACTCTTCATATTTTGTACATGTCCTTTGGACTTCCACTTTACAATACATTTTGAATAGGAATTTAAACAATCCACAAAAGTGATGTGGTACATGGTGACTCATGACATGACATAACATGAAACTGGTGACATGGATTGCATGATGATATGGAAATGTCAAGTCATTCTTGTTGTTGTTTTGTCTTCAACAAGAGATGTCTGATGCCTCGTCTTCATGAGAGATATTCTTTGTTCTTCATATCCACCCTCTAAAGGGTTGTGAATCAGATGGAGTCTTTATGTAGTCTGGATCTTTGATATTATGTTGTAATCTATTGTTCCTTCATCTTATCACATGATTATCATCTTATCTCTTCAGCTCCATATGCATCTTCTAGCATGGATCCCTTCTCCTTTTCCTCCCTCATCGTCTTGTCATGATAAGATAGAGTACCTAAAACTAAAAACCATTCATGACAAACCGAAATTGGTCTGAAGAAACCCCTAACCTAACATATTTCATGAACTCACCCGTTAGGACTAGAACTAGTGACTGGTTGAGTAATTGGCTAAGGGATTACAAAATTCCAGAGGCCAAGGTCTAAGACTGAGGCTTGAGACTATGCAATGTGTAGTTTAGGATGGATAGGTTCAAGATATTACGCAATTGAGGGGCTTAAGATATTAAGGCTAAGGCTTGAGGCTTGAATATGCCTAATGGGAAGTTCTAGGAGGACAAGGGCCAAGGCATTGCACAGTTGAGTGACTCAAAGACTTAGTTTGGAGGCTTGAGCCTTGAGACTAGGAAATGTGTAGTTTTGGAGGCCTGGGAAGAGGAACTATGTAGTTGAGGGACTCAAGGACTTAGGATGGAGACTTGAGCCTTGAATTTTCCCACTGTGTAGTTCTGGGGTGCAAAGAGGCTAGGTGATTATGAAATTGTGTAGTTCAAGAGCTTAAGGCTGAGGGTTGATGACTAAGATTATGCAATGCACAGTTCTAGCTAGGATGGAGGGCATGATTGCATAGTTTTAGAGGTCAAGATCTAGGTTTAAGCACTGATATTGCGCAGTGCACAGTCTTGGGAGGGAGGAACTGCACATTGCAGAGTGTCAAGAGGTAGGAGTGCAACTTGATATTTGAGACTGTGTAATGCATAGTTCAGGAGGGCCAGATGAGGCTAAGTTGCTTGGTCGGAAGTCTTTCTGAATTTAGCTGAGTGTGGGATCGATGAAGCTAATGTCAATAGTGATAATAATTGGCTATCATCATGCACTTAGAACACTTGACAACAAAACATAGATCATCTAGAACACATGAACAACAAACTTCCCTCAGTGTGACAACTTTGTAACGACAAGTGTGACACCAAAGATACACTTTGCAACGACCGTGATGACACTTGTGTGCTAGTGCTTAAAAATTTGGAAATGAGTGTGATACATGTTTACACGGTGATTAAAACTCATTAACGCAAATATTACCCGTTGAAACACAATAAAACTAGCTTTTGTGCATTGTGTGACACTCCACGTGCCAAAAGATGAAATTTACTATATGAAGAGAAAAGTGTGAACGACACTTGAGATATGTGAACGAAGATGAAAGTGACACATGGTAGAGTGAATATAACATGAAAACGACACTAATTAAAGTGAATGCAAGCAAAAATGACATTTGTAAGCATGAAAATGACACTTGAGAAGACGAAAGCACGCAAAAGGCGACAGTTGAAGAAACTCACCAAAAAAGAAGTATGATCACAAATGAAGTGGGGAAATGTCAATAGTGTGTGCACTAACTACCGACATGGGCTGAACATTACAAAGGCACTATCTTAGTGGATTGTCCCATGCCTGTTCAAGCTTGCGTGAAGGAATACTTTCATGAATGTGTTACAGAATAAGCATGTGTGAGTAGGTCACTTCAACACTTACGATCCAAAAGCAAGCTCGAAGACTTAAAAAATCATCAGCCGACGAAGAATTGATCATGGAACGACCGATCGTAAGATCCATAGTAGGCTCCAAAATTCAATTATTGGCAAAAGTTTGGAGGGTGTTTGTCGTAGTGACAATAGGTAGTGCTACTACTTCTATCTTAGAGGCTCACTTTATTTCCCCTTTGCAATGAAAGAACCTTGATACATTTGTAATCTAACATTCACAAGGCACGCTCTCTTTCTAATTCAAAAGAAAATATGTGCCTTTCTCTCATGATAACAGCTAAATCCAAGGAATATATTTAAGTAAATGGCAGTCAAGGTGTAGTCTAGATGGGACTCCTACACCAAATGGTGTGAGGTCTAATTGGGACCTCATATCAAGGAGATCCCCTATATGTTGGTGGTATCCAACACCGTCAACATTATGGCACTAGAAGGAGGGTCATAATTATTTTTGTTTGATAACTCCACACACCCTAACCATTCATCTTCTGGACAAGGTAGAAATATTTCTAATACCATTCTAACTCCTATTCCCAAAGTAGGAGGGTCTACTTTTCCTAGTCCATAGTTGGCTTATGAGGTCACCTATGAAAAACTCCAAGTGATTTAACCTATAACTTGTCAGTTTGCAAAAGCTATTGGTTTAATCACTATTACTCATAATCTCCCATGTCATCCTAAGAAGAAAGAAATAACTCGTACCGGTGTGTTGACAATGTTGGAACTGTCAACCAAGTGGTTTCCCTTATGTGAATTCCCAATTAGACCTCACACTATTTGGAGTAGGAGCCCCATCCAGAATATCATACTAATTTCCATGTATTTTTATATATTTTCCTTGGCTCTAAATGTCAGCAAGAGAGTGGATTTCTTGGTGCCTTTGGAAAGAAAGGGGGGGTGTGCTTGGTGAGTGTTCGATCATATGTGTGTCAAAGTTCTTTCACTATAGAGAGGAGGAAAAGTGAGCCTCTAAGAGAGAGGTAGTAGTACCACTCGAGTAGAGACACACACGAACAAGAAGGGTCTGTACAAAATCAAGTGGAATAGTCCACAATGATGCGATGGTCATTGAAACCAATATAATGAGGAATATATATCTAATATCCAGAAGAATAGTCCATAAAGGATGCGACAGCAATAAGAGAAATTATGGCACATTCTCAATATGATAAGTACCAAAATAACTAAAATAGTTCAACTAATTTAGCACAGATGAAAGAAAACATGAATTATAAACATTCACATAATAGTATTACAAATATCCATAATCCATGCATAAAGAACATGTTGGCCCATAAAGCTTCTCATATTAAGTAAAAGTTCCAACACACATGTATACAATGAACACCTTTAGCTCCAATAGTGGAGAGTTAGAGCCACTCCTTGCTTCTCAAAAGAACTAGCTTATTTCTCTTATGCCTTATGGGAGGAGACAAGGTGAAAAAGTCATTTTCTCATATAATGAGGGTATATATATAACCAAGGGGTGATGATTCACCCTCATTGTGACTCTTTGACTACCCTCATGATTGTTTGACTTCCTATGACTTTTTGACTTACATGACTCTTGATATTCCATGTGTGTCCTTTGGACTTCCACTTTACAATACATTTCACATAGGTAATTACATAATCCACAATAATTATGTGGCATATGATGACTTATGACAAGACATGACATGGACTGCATGATGATGTGACAGTTCCATGTTATCCTTCTTGTTGTTTCTATCTTTGTGTCTTCTTAAATAGATAGTACATGTTATTATTCTTCCTCCTCCTTATGACCTGAATATGAGGAGTCTTCCATGTAATCTTGATCTTAATATTTTTTTATATTTCAATGTTCCTTTGTCACCTCACATGTTGATCATTTTATCTCTTCAGCTCCATATGTGTATTCTAACATGTCATTATCCTCCATCTCTTTCTTCATCATCTTACCATAGTATGATAGAGTTCCTACATCTGCAATTCACTCATGAAAATATGACATCAATACGATAAACCCCTAGTTTAATATGGTGCACATTAATCCACTGACTGATTTGGAACTAGGTGACAAGCTGGGAAAGCGGCTCAATAATTGCGTAGCTTAGATAGTTAGGGGTGAAGCTTGAAACTGCATAATGCGTAGTTCAAGCTGGGATGAGGAAGAAAACTACACAGTCAGGAAGCTCAAGATGATAGGATGAGGGAATAGGCACTAGATCATCTTATTGCATAGTTTTGGAGGACAGGTGAGCCCACATGACTGTGAAATTATGCATTTCAAGAGCTCAGGGATGAATCTCAAACCTTGAGACTATGCAGTGCATAGTTAAGGCTGGACTGAGGGAGAAAATTATGTAGTTATGGAAACCAGAGAGGTAGGATCAGAGGATGGACACTGAGTGAACACACTGTGCAGTTCTCGGAGATAAGGGAGGTTGGGCCACTGCCCAATTGTGGAGATCATGACCTCAAGGGATGATATTGAGGCTACAGATTGCAAAGTGCATAGTTTTAGGCTTAAGCACTGAGGTTGCAAAATTCATATTTCTAGGCTTAGGCACTGAAGTTGTGAAATGTGTAGTTATTGTCTTAAGCACTAAAGTTGTGAAATGCACAGTTCTAGAGGGCTGGATGACGCTAGGTTGCTGGGAATTTTTCGAAATTTGTCTAAGTGTGGGACCAAAGAGATTGTTGTGAACAGTGATATGACTTAACTGTGATCACACACTTGAAACACTTTGACAACACAACAACATATATCATCCAGAACAGATTAACAACATATGTCCCTCAATGCGACAAATTTACAACAAGATTGACACTAAAGGTACACTTTGCGATGACTATGATGACACTTGTGCAACTGTGCTTAAAACTTTGGGAATGAGTGGGACTAATGTTTACATGGCTAGACCAACTTAGTCACACAAAGATAACCCCTTGAAACCACCAAAACAAGCATGCATACATTGCGTGATGACTAACATACAAAAAGACGCGAATTGATCAAGTGAAAATGACTCTTGTGATATGTGAACGATAGTGAAAGTAACACATGCCAAAGCAAAGATAACATGAAAATGACACTAATTAAAGTGAAAGAAAGTGAAAGCAAAAGTAGTAAACATGAAAACAATACTTGTGAAAGCAAAGGTTCACAGAAGTGAAAATTTGTAAAACTCACCAAAAATAGAAGTACAAACACAACTAGAATGTGAGAATTGTCATTGTCAAAGCTTGCGTAAAATAATATGCTCATGCACTTGTTACGGACTGAGAATTTGTGAGCAAGTGACTTCAACACTTCAATCCAAGAAGCAAGCTCAAAAGCATCAGTTGACCAAGAAGTGACTATGGAATGACTGATCGCAAGATCCACAGTAGGCTCCAAAATTTGAGTGTATGCAAAATTTTGGGGGGTGTTTTTCGCAACGAAAATGCTTGGCAACACACTAGTATAACTCCATATTCTCTGCCTTGGTCAATTATTTTGTGCAGGGTTTAGTACTTCAGGAAGTATTGATTCATTTTTGAGATTATTGTGGCTTCCCCGCTTACCTCGTGCAATCACATAGTCCCCTTAGTTCCTTTACTTGGTTGAACATAAAGATAAGATCAACAATCACACAATGTTTTGACATAGGATAGGGTAATGAAGTTCACGATATTTAGATTTTTAGAGTACAGTTTTTCATCTTTGGTGTTGCTTCACTATCAATAGACCTATACAATACCCTAGTGGAGTCACTACAGGAAAAAAAACATTGCTCTACTGCCAGTGAGCCTGGAAAGTACCCCAACAGAGTTGCTTGCTTCACCTCTCTGCACAGGAAGCCTTTCTCTTCTTTTTCCTTCATTTATTTATTTAAAGAGGATTGTGCATCGACACTTATTTATTAATGGGTGGAAGAGGGATCCCAACTTATTAAGAGTAGGGGAGGTTTTCCCTTTAGAGAAGCATATATAAGACCTTTGATATTGGTTTTCTTGTCTATATTTTCCCCTTGTCCTTCTCTACTTGATTGGATCAGCTTGCAAACATTGAAACATAAAACCTGAGTGCAGGCCTGCGGTTTCCAAAATAGACATGGATTTCATCGTTTGACACAAGGATTTCCTAATGCAAGGATCTTATTTTCCTTTGAAACATTATCGACTAAAAGATGTAACCCAAAAAAGGAAGAAGGACAAAGAGTTATCCAAATGTTGCAGTGTTACAAAGTCCTTTTCTATTTTTCCACAAGTTGTAGCTACTGCAACACTCTAAAATTTTGGCTTGCATCCAATTTCATAGCCTCCCTTGGATTTTTACTTGATTTTTACTTGGCAAGCACTCAGGCTCACCCCATGATCTCGTGTTGATTCTTTGCACCCCCCTTGCTTGACCATTCAACGGACATCTATTTGCATGTTGGTCACAATGTCATGCTTGTAGCCATGTTCTAGTCATGCACAAGGTCCCACTTCATGTGTACAAATTGTATTCTCTATGTAAACATTAGTCGCACTCACACATGAAGTTGTATGCATTGCCATGTAAGTGTCGTTGTGGTCGTTCAATGATATATCACAAGCATCGCACTTGTCGCTCTCACTGTCAGCCAGTCATGTTGAGTATATGTTTTCTTGATGGTTTCAGGCATCTTGTCATCAAGTCATGTTGAGTGAGTGTTCAAAAGGTCACATATGCAAAAATTCAATCACTCACACACTTAGTCATTTTGTTGAATTTTTGACAACCGAATCACCCTCTAACAGCCAGACCTTCACCCCAGAATCAACTCGGCCAACTTTCACCCAGAACAATGTAGAAGTGTCCAACAAGCCATTTCAATCTATGATGCTCGCAAGCTAATCAACCAACCCTCCTATTGGTCAACTAGATAGTTTGGCCGGGCAGTTACCTCGGGACTCACTCCCCTCAAAAATTGCACAAAAGTTGCAACCCTTGCCTACTCTGTTGACTGAGGAAACTGTGTAGATAGGATGGATAGACAACCAGTGTCTATCCCTGTCTCCCTCAAAAAATTATGCGGTTTTCCATTCAATCATCCAGCTACTCACCTAGAAAAATGTGCAGATTTCATGAGAAGTCCCTCAGCTGCCCAACTCTGAAACTACATAGAGGTGTTCAGCAGGTCAACCTCCCCGTAATTGTGCAAATTTTTTCACCAACAATCCTGAAGCCTACTACCAACTCCCTAAAAAAAATGTGCATTTTTTCCAGACAAGCCTCCCGCAGTCCACTGCCAGCTCCCTTGAGGAATTGCACATTTTTTTCTACCAAGCCCCTTTGTTGCATGCATTGCTTCCCTCCAGAAATTGCATAGATCTTCCCTCCAACTGAGCCATATCCCATGGACAGTCACTGTCAATATGGATTTTCCATCTCAGTCTCCCAATGACTTCTACAAAATTTTCACTAGTAATGCCTGGAGCCCGCATCCCAACTTGAAAATTGCCTTGCGCAGTTTCATAGCCATGTCCTCTCTCCCATTCACCTGCATCCAAAAGTGAACGAAAATGCATCATGGTAGACCAGGAGGTTTTTGGATTTGATGTTGTCTTGTCATGAGTGGTTGCAAATACAAGTACATGGATAATACATGACACAATGAAAAACGGGATGAACAAGGAGAGCACATGCAAGGAGATGTGTTCTCAAGTGGACGAATGGATGATGCATGCAAGGAGAATTTTTCGCGAATGGACAATACATGCGAGGAGAATTTTTCATGAATGGATGAACATGGGAAGCATGCCAAAGTACAAGCAAGTGAGTGACATGCACATGCAACATTAAGGAAACACCAAGACCATCGAAGACTTCGCTCACCTTGCCATGTGGAGGTGAAGTTGTGGTACACCAAGAGCACATCCATCACTTAGCAGCACGGCAGCTTGACATGGACACCAGCAGCAACATGGACATACCAACACTATCATGTCGAGTCGTGTCATGAGTCATGTCGGCCACATCACTACTGTGGGCCATAATGTGTAAATCAATGTAATGTAACGTGGAATTCCAAGAGACCCACATGTCATACGAAGAGTCATGTAAAGCTGAAGATTCAAGTAATTCAAACAATCATGAGGGAAGTTGAACAGCCACAAGGGTCAGTTTTACCTTTGGTTATAAACACTCCCTCATTTGTACATGCAAGGTAATTTTCACCTTGGCTCCTCCCACATAGCCTTGAGAGTCTGTAGTCTTTTCTTTAAGGAGCGAGCAGTGGCTCCAATGCCCCTTTCACAGGGTTAGTGATGTATGGTGTATTGATGTGTCTTGGAACATTCGCTTAATTCAAAATCCTGATAATAGGCCAACACATTTTCATACATGTATTGTAATTGTTGTAAGACTAATCTTGAACACTTGTAATGCATGTTTCTTCAACCTGTGTTAAACAATTGAACTCTTTTGGTTTCTCTAATACATATATTAATGAAAATGTGTTGTGTAAGTTGCTAACTTTGTCTTGCCTATGTGGGTTGCCTCACTGAACATCAGACAGAACCTTTCCCATACACTTGTTATAACGACTGTCGCACTCGCGGACTACCCCGTTGGGTGTTGTACATGCTATATTTCCTGTGTGTTGTGACTACCGCATCTGTGTGGACTACTCCAGAAGTTGTGCATGTCCTGTTGTGTTATGTGTCTCTGATAGAGTTGGGACTCTTTCTCAATCAACTAGAGACTCACTTCCACCCTCTCTCTCTGCAGTGAAATAACCTTGACATAAGTAACACTAGCACTCACTAGGCACGTGAACCTCGAAGACAAAGCATACCACTCTCATGTGCTGACAAGAAATAGCTAAGGCAAATATTTAAGATAATGGAACTGGGCCATCATACTGAATGGGACTCCTACACCAAACGGTGGTCTAGTTGAGACTTCATACCCAAGAGATCCCTTGAATGTTGGTAGGTCCAGCACCATCAACATTTCTAGTGTTAGAAGGTGGGCCACCAGTTGTTTACGTCTGAATGTGATGTAGCAAAATTGCAACTTTACATAATTCGCACGTGGACCTGTGGGTTATGGGCCCACGTATACATTGGAAGTATTTTAATTAGTGAACTTCACAACAAAACCTGACCAATCACCATCAACCGTGTGTCGCATAATTGACGTAGTTATTTCAACATTTGACTTTTGGCACTCCAAATCACCACCGTCGATCTCATTCCTCAATCCAATGGCTATCGCGTCACCAACTTGCCAACTAGCTTGGTCGATCTCCACCGTTGATAAATCCCCTTCGGTCCAATGGCTATCGTGTGATCTCGCGTGAAATTTTGCACGATTGATATCAGATCGAGAGCACGTGAGAAAAGTGGTTTTCTCATGCTACGTGCCAGCCGCTAAGGGTAATCGCGTGAAATTTATAAATATCGGTTACAAATTTTAGGGCGCGCGAGATACCACTTACTACTTATGAAGACTACTCCATCCTTCTGCTAACACGTGGTTTGATCTTCGCCATTCATCTTCTGCCAATATCATCTGTCCATCTGTTCTTAGAGCTCTCCTTCTCTTATTGGTAGAATTCGCATTTCAACACAAATCTATCTCTGCCATATTTTGTCTAAGGTGAAGTTCATAGGAACTTCATCCCTTACACCCACACATGCAATTTATTGACTCACAGGAAAGAATGTATATATAAATAGTATACGGATACACAAAAACCAAATTTCGCCTGAATGTATAATAACATGCATATTTCAATTATAAACAGAACTCGATTACAGTGTAAGGCCTCACGACCCAAATCACAAATTTCCATGTAGCTACATTGCATACCCTATCTATCCCTTTCACACAACACAGACTCTCTTATATAGGAAATTACAAAGGGAGGAATCGTTTACGATCCATGAGTTTCTCCCACAATTGCTCAATTAAAACCCTAAATCTTTCTATTCGCATGCATGGCAGATAATTACATTTAATTAAACCTTCTAGAGACTTATCAATTCCATCAATTTAGCTCTGTTTAAACAGAATTTGCCCTAGTTTACAATGATTGTCCACGTTTCCGTTTCATAGCTTTGAATTTAAATTTTGATTAAGGATGTTTGGATGCTCCTGCATCAGACTCCCAAGGTACAAAAAAATTTATGACCTCCTAGTCATATGCCTTCTTCATCCCTTAGCAATTCTACCCGCATCATCTATGGAATTGCTTTTATGATCTTTCCGTAAGCTGCAATAAAATCTATGTACTAAGTAACAAGTCCTCCATGTTACATGATACCTCACCAAGCTTCTCTCCTCTGAGCTCAGTCTTTTGGCATCTCTCTGGTTCTCTCTTCTTTGGAACCATTTGAGCACGCCTAGCTCTAGGTTGCTGCAATATTCTCACTTTCTTCTGCCGCTACCCCTAGGACAATATAAAGACCACAAACTCACCAATCTTAAACATAACTATACCTCCTTCTTTTTCACACAAACTCTTTCTCAAAGGAAACCTTTCCCTACTCTGATACCACTTTGATGCAGCAAAACTACAACTTTACATAATTCGTGCATGGACCTGTGGGTTATGGGCCCATGTATACATCAGAAGTTTAATCAGCGGACTTCACAACAAAACTTGACCAATCACCGTCAACCGTGTGTCACATAACTGACGTAGTTATTTCAGTGTTTGACTTTTGGTGCTCCAAATCTCCACCATCAATCTCATTCCTCAGTCCAACAACTATCACATCACCCACTCACCAACTAGCTTGGCCAATCTCCATCATTGATCAATCCTGCTCGATCCAACGACTAATGCACAATCTCGCATGAAATTTTGCACAACCAATATCAGATGGAGAGCACACAAGAAAAGTGGCCTTCTTGTGCTACATGGCAGCTGTTAAGGGTAATCGTGTGAAATTTAGAAATATCGGTTACAACTTTTAGGGCGCACGAGAAAAGTGGTTTTCTTGTGCTACATGGTAGCTGCTAAGGGTAATCATGTGAAATTTAGAAATATCGGTTACAACTTTTAGGGCGCACGAGATACTCCTTACTACTTACGAAGACCACTCCGTCCTTCTGCTAAAACGTGGTTTGATCTCTGCCATTCATCTTCTGCCAATATCATCCGTCAATCTATTCTCGGAGCTCTCCTTCGCTTATCGGTGGAATTCACATTTCAACACAAATCTATCTCTGCCATCCTTTGTCTAAGGCGAAGTTCATAGGAACTTCGTCCCTTACACTCACACACACAATTTATCAACTTACAAGAAAGAATGTATATATAAAAGTACATAGACACACAAAAACTAGATTTCGCCTGAATGTATAATAACACACATATTTCAATTATAAACATAACTCAATTACAGGCTAAGGCCTCACAGCCCGAATCACAAATTGCCCTGTGGCTACATTGCATACCCTATCTATCCCTTTCACACAACTCAAACTCTCTTATATAGGAAATTACAAAGGGAGAAATCATTTACGATCCATGAGTTTCTCCCACAATCGCTCAATCAAACCCATAAATCTCTCTAGTTGCATGCATGGCATATAATTACATTTGATTAAGTCTTATAGAGACTTATCAAGTTAGCTATGTTTAAATAGAATTTGCCCTAGTTTACAATGATTTTCCATGTTTCCCTTTTCACATCTTTGAATTTAAATTTTGATTAAGGGTGTTCCAATGCTCCTTAATCAAGATGTCCTCTCACCCCCACTCATCAATCATCTGGTCAAGGCAGTAACTCACACTCCCTCTCAACGATGCATGACACTCAAATTGGTTACTCCTCACTTCCCAGGACTGGACAAGAAATTTTGTATCAGCACCTTTGCTCCATCCGTCCCATCATCCTTCAGTTCATGGAAGCAGTCGGACTGATCCCAGGAATACAACATCTTCCATCACATCAAGAAATCCAAAAACCACTCCCACGGGGGTTATTGTATCATCAATGGAAGATGTAATTCTTTCCACACTTGAAGGTCTGGCAGAAGTTGTTGAGAACAGAGAGGAACCTTTGGTCTTCCAACAGGGAGAAAGAGACACCCTCGTGATCTTGGGCTCAAACTCCAGTACAGGAGGCAGAGGGGAAGGCAGCGGAGGAGGCGAATTTGGAGACGAAACAACAGACTTAGAGCTGAAACTATCAGATTTTGAAGAAGAGGAGGAGGACAAAGAAGAAGAATGCATGGTCGACCAAAATCTATAATGGTTGACACAGGGACCATTGGCTCTCCCAGGTGCTTTGCACAATATTTCAAAGTAGCTGGAGAGAATGATTACAAAGTTTGACCCTGATAGCACAGTGAAGGAAGAAGATAACTTGGACAACTTCGACCTACAACTGCAAACCCTTGAGGTATGGTACGATGATGTTACATGTAGATTGTTCCCGTGTACCTTGGATGGTCACGTAGTAGCATGGTATCATAGCCATACTATCAACTCCATACATAACTGGGGTATGTTCAAAAGTATATTTATGGAAACTTTTGTTGATGACAAGACCCCCGCCATGTTACTCAAAGAATTGGGAAGCCTGAAGATGGAGGGGAAAGAAAAGGTAAAAGATTTCAATCAGAGGTTTTAGCGCATATTGAATAAAGGAAGGTTGATCCACCAACTATCCAAAAGAATAAAACATAAAGCAAGCCTGGGAAGACAGCGGCGGACAAGAGTATATCCATGAGCAGAAAACTATAGAACACTCCATTGAACAACATGAACACCAGTCTTACCCCGAACATCTCAGTGAGTCTACTTGCTCTAGATTACAACATTGTGGAAGACATGAAGAAAAATCACGCAAACATTAGTTTTTTCGAGTTGGCTAAGATCCAGAGTTAGTAGGACATCATGTTGTGCGCACTGGGGAAGACATCAATGGATGGCATAGCCTCTACCAGCAAGGGAGAAAGAGCACCTTCCGGATCACTTTCGATTGTGCTAAACACACTCTAGATGGAAGAAGGAAACTATGTTTTCCCTCCATTCCTGCTTTCATTTAAAATCTTTAACTATAATGTTCACAACTATTTGGTTGATCCTAGCATGGAAGCCAACATCATCCCTCTCTCCATTGCCAAATAGGTCAATGTGCAATGGAGCAAGACATCCACGCAGATCATCCAACTCGATCAAACATCCGTACCAGCCATTGGTGAAGTTCGGGATGTGATCATCCAACTATCTCATGATAGCCTAGTTCACCAGTGCATAAACATTGTTGTTTTGGACATACCGGAAGCATATGGTTTACTGCTCAATAGATACTAGTCCAGCAAGTTGAACGGATACTTTTCTATAGACTGGTCGCCCATGTGGCTTCCGTACAAGGGAAAAAACAATCGAATCTGGGTGTTATCCAAGAGATACATGAGGCACAATGTCACTCCCATCAATGGTGAGAAAGAACCATTAGCCTTCAAAAATTTCATGTTTGGCAACTACCTCTTGGAAATAACACTTGGGTGTTATCTCGCACGGCCAGCTCCAACCCCACCAGACACACAGTTGGGTCTCCTTCCTTGCCCAACTAATGGAAATGAAACATGTACAATACATTTGTTAGGTCCCTATAATACTAGTGATTCCCCCATTACTATTGTCATTGTATCCCTTACTGTTATTGTTGTGCCCCTATTGTCCCCATAATGTTATTCGTGTGCCCCATAGAATCCCACTATTGTTATCTTTGTGCCTTTATATTATTATTGTTAGGTCGGCTTGGTTATATTGTGACCCCTTAGACTCCTATATATAGAAAGGAGGTTTTTTCATTTGAATCATCCAAGAATTGTTCATTTGTGTAATGTAAAGGAGGTTGACCCCTCGAAGAGGCTGAATTCTAAGGCGTTGATCTTTTCAATCTTTTTGTGAGTTGGTTTCATAACATTTGGTATCAAAGCTTTGGATTCTAGGGTTTTGCTGCTCCAAACAGGTCATCATGGAATTTTCACTATAATGTTTTTTATGCAACGTTTCAGAAGCTAGAAAAGAAACCCATTTGAGATGAAATCTCTCTAAACCTCAAGCCCAAATTTCAGATCTTGTCTCACTATATTTTTGTAGATGTGATTTGAGGAAGTTAGGGTTTTGCAAGCTCTAGAATTTCATCTAAAACATGCCATCGTGGAATTTTCGTTATAACTCTTTCCCTGCAAAGTTTCAAAAGCTAAAACAAAAAACTATTTGAGAAGAAATAGGTATGAACCTCGAATCCAAATTTCAGATCTTGTCTCGCTATATTTTTGGAGATATAATCTGAGGAAGTTAGGGTTTTTTCAAACCCCCGAATCAAATTCCAAACAGGTCACCTTGGGAAAATCTTCATAACATTCACTCTAAGCATCAGATTGAATTTTCGTAAGAAGTTATAGAAATAGGATGGACTGTAGTTGTTTGGGTACCATTTTCAGAACCTAAGGTTGAAACAGTAACTCGCAACATGTCGTACAAGTTCTCTCTACTGAACTAGTCTATACTCAAGTCATCGTGGGAGATTTAGAATAACTCTTCATTGAAGAATCCAATCTTGATCAGACCTGCGAGGTTAGAAATATTACTCATAGGGTTACCGTAGGAAGAAATGTTAGATCTTGGAGATCCAAAATTACAAAGATACATCAAATTCAATATCGAGCTCCTACAAAGTGAAAAAAGGTGTGTAGTTTTTTTTTTCTTTTGGATAAGCTTGGTTTGAAAAATTATTTTGAAGGAATTCAAAGTGCATAGTGAAGCATTATTATCAGTAATTGATGCCCTAAAGAAAGAAAATGGAAACACCTAGTAAGCAACCTAAAAGCTCTAGCATGACTCATGAAGAAGAGGAAGAAATGCAACATGATATATCAAAATTACAAGACCAAGTGCAACAAATTTCACTTGCACAAAAAGTAACAGAAGCTAATATGGATGGCATGGAAGCTAAGATGGATGATTTAAAGAAACGCATGGAAGATTTGAAGATAGATTTGACAAATTTTCTACAATAAATGCTTACTAATGGTGAAAGCGTAGTAAAGGAAACTCATGATGAGAACAAAATAAATGTTAATCATGATTTCATAGACTCTAACGTTGGATCAAAGAACCACCATGTTCCAAATATCGATGTGAGGAAGTTTGATGGAAAGCATCCTAGAACATGGATACTACAGATGGAGCAATTTTTCCACAATGTGCAAAACACACAAAAGGTACGCATTGCAACTTTATATTTGGAACCAAATCAGTTTGTATGGTATCAATGGATTTTATCTCATAAACAAATTGTAATTTGGGCTATTTTTACGGATGAAATGATAGCACATTATGAGGATACAAAAAGCAAAAAAAAATTTGGCCAATTGATAAATCTCAAACAAAAGTGTTCAATGATGGAGCACATTGAGGACTTCCAAAAATTGAATATATGGGTAAAAGATATTCTAGAGGAGCATAGGATTGATGTCTTCATAGGGACTTTAAAAGATAACATCCAACTGTTGGCATTATGAACACAGGTTTGGTGTTATGTCACAGGCGTTGTCCTTGATGGCAACTCACTCAGATGACAAATCATAGTTCAGGATCACGGAATGAAAGAAAAAGAGGAATATGCAGGTTCCCCTTGACCAAACTGTGTGTACACGCGGGATTGTAGACCAAAAGGTGTGTATGCATATACACGCACTTTCACACAAGGAAAAGCTCGTACATGTTGGAAAACTTGGTTTTGGTCCGTGGTATTTGGTCCATGGTATTTGGTCCGTGGTATTTTGACCCGTGGTATTGATCCAAGGTATCTTGACTGAAGTATTGACCCCAGGTATTTCGTCCAAGGTATTGCTTCTAAGTGGTTTTGGACCATGGTACTGAGTCAGGCCTAAGAATATAAAAGGAGGTGGAGATCATTAGGCAAAGGAACTCAAGAATTGAATATCTAATGAAGAGAAAGATCTAGAATACTGGTGATTGGGTTATGGTGCATAATTGGATCTGAATCAAGGAGGAACCTGAGCTCTAGAAGAAGGATAAGTTCTATTGATGGGTCAAGATCTTAAGGCTTGAAGAGAAGTATCTTTGTGTGATTTTTATCTTTTATATTTGGTGCATGTCTTGATCTGTAAATCTGATGATTTGGGTATAACTGATGTATGAATACTTGAAAAAGGTAAATCATCTTTTACAGATCTGTACGCAGGTTCAGTATAGCAAAGGCGTGTATACACGTTGGTTCGGTAATTCAAAATAGCGTATACGCAAGTTTGCCTTCATATATCGACGTATGCACACAGGTTTTACATATTGAAGTAGCGTACGTCTCATAAAATATGTTTTAGCTACTTCTATTTACTGTTGCAGTGTTCTCGGTTCTGGTACTGTTACTGTATTCTAGTTACAACATTCAGAGAAGTGATTGTTTGATTCAATTTTGGTTAGTGCAAGGGATATTGATTGATGCAGATATATTTTGATGTTTGATTGATGCTATTGATGGATCAAGTCTGAAAATTTATGAAACGTGGTCCCTGGAAGAAAAGAGAAGGTTGTAGCCTTCTGTAGGTCAGCACCTACGTACTAGTACATTAACTAGTACAAGAGCTAAAGGGGGTTGTAGCTCCCTTCCAGGAGAAGCTGGAGAACGAGGAAGGTTGTATCCTTATGCAGGTAGAAGCCTACGTACTGGTATAAGACTGTACCAATACAGAAATATTGTAAAAAGAAAATGGAGATGAATTGCAGCAGGTGGTTTTCACCCACATTGGGTTTCCACCTTATATCTTGTGTTCTTGTGTGTGATTGTCTAATATAATTTTTACTGTACTTGTTACTTCTTATATGGTTCTGATACAAAGATTAAAGATCGAATGACTAAATTATAATTTTACAAGGTGTACAGTGGTTGCTCTAAACATAGTTGCATATATACGCAAGTTGCATTAACCGAAGTTGTGTATGTAAATCTGTTTATGGAAATGAAATATTATTAAATTAATAATACTGATTCACCCCCCCCCCCCCCCCCCTCTCAGTATTATTTCCAACAATGGTATATCAGAGCAAGTCCTTCAGAAGAAGCTTGATCGCTTGAAGGAAGATCTATCATCATGAGCAACTACGAAAAAGAGGCATCCATCAGGCCACCAATGTTTGATGGGAGCAACTTCATCTATTGGAAGGTGAGAACCACATCCTATCTTCAATCTCTTGGAACAAAATTTTGGGATATCGTGGAAGGAGGATACACATTTCCATTAGAAACTCCTATAGATACGACAAGTAAAAAACAGTATGAAACAAATGTAAAGGCTATCAATACTCTATTGGGGATTCCATCACAATCAAAATTCATTAAGGTTATGCAGCTCAAAACTGCCAAAGAAATATGGGATAAGATCATTCTAAGCTATGAAGGAGACGATTAGGTAAAACGTGCAAAACTACAATCTCTCAGAATTCAATATGAAACTCTCAGAATGCACAATGATGAAAGTGTAGCTAATTATTTCTTACGTATAGATGAGATTGTTAATCGCATGAAAAACTTGGGTGAAGAGATAAAAGAAGTTACTTTAGTTGAAAAGGTTCTAACATCCTTGTCTCCTAAGTTTGAATCAAAAGTTTCTGCCATAGAAGAAAAGCAGGATCTTAAGAGTATTACTATGTCACAGATGCACGGAATCCTAACTGCTTTCGAAATGAGAAAAGGGGGTCCATCAGACATGAGAGAAGCCGCATTCAAAGCTTCAGGAAAAGGAGAACTCAATGAGTCAGGACGTACGTCAGAAGGAGAGGAAGAATCAAACTTTGTCAAGAACCTTTAATGGGGTTCTGGAAGATTCAGAGGTAACCTACCTTTCAAATGTTTTGCTTGTGGAAGAGTAAGTCATTATGCTGCCAAATGTCCTCACAAAGATAAGCTTGATAGAGGTAAGGAATCAGCAAAATGGAATAGAAAACAAAGTGTAAATAAAAAGAGCTACTATACGCATGAAGATAGTGATGGTTTATTAAATAGTGATGAAGATGAAAATAGTAATGATTATAGACTTCTAATGGCTTTTGAAGATGATGATTTCCTAGATGCTTTAGATGAAGATGGTCTCTATGAAGAAATTTCTAAACTTAAAATCTTTTTAGAAGAAAAGAGTATGATTATAGATACTTTGACATTCCAACTTGCTGAAAGGGAAAAACACAATGAAAAGTTAGAATGTGACATTGTGGGTCTAAGAAAAGAAATCAAGAAAACAAAAGTTCTCAATATTAGGTTTGCTAAAGGATTAGAAACTTTAGATGAAATTATCAAAGTGCAGTGTTCTCCTCTGATAAATATAGGTCTTCGATATATTGAAGAACCATCTCAAGCACAGAATCCATCAACCTCCAAAAGCTATTTAGATGCAGCAAGGGGAAGTGAACAGGTGACAATCGTCAGCAGAGGCTTAAATCAGATTACCAGGTAAATCGAGTTCAATCTACTTCAAGGGTGAACATAAGCTATAACCAACCAGAGGTAAATCATTCTCAATCTGCTTCAAGAATGAACGTAAATGGAAACTACAATCATCAGGTTAGTAGATTCAATAATTGCAGGAATTTCTTTAATGGCCAATGTTTTTCATGTCATAACTTTGGACATAAAACTGCTTAATGTGTTGCTTACAAGACCATCATGACTAGAGAAGCATGTAATCAAAGGAATGTGATTGGGATCATGAAAAGGACCTACAATAACTTTTATGCTCTTGAAAATGAAATAGAATGCTCTATCTGTAACAACTTCGGTCATGAAGACTCTGAATGTAGGAGTAAATTTTGGCAAACATCTCAGAAGGAGCAAGCTTCATTGGGTCCCAAAACATGGAAAAAGAAAGAACCACAAACTGAAAGATGTGGTATAGCCTTATATGCAGAAGGATAAGAAACTCAATGGTACATTGACAGTGGATGCTAGAAACACATGATAGGTGATAAAGAAAAACTTCAGTCATATAGTGCCTTAGAAAAGGAAAGGAAGGTCTCATTTGGAAATGACATCCCTGCAGTCATAAAAGGTAAAGGCTTTGTTCTCTTAAAAGAAAAGGTCAAAGCTATGAATGTTATGTATGTTGATGGCTTAAAGCATAATCTATTGAGTGTTAATCAAATGTGTGATCAAGGAAATGAGGTAGTATTTTGATCAAATGGATGTGTTTTTCTTGAGCTTGATACAGGAGAAACAATGATCAAAGGCATAAGAACTCCAAACATACTCAAGGGAGGACAACAACAATGCTATCTAAGAAAAAATGATGACCACTAGCTATGGCACAGAAGATTGGGGCATCTAAGCTTCCCTCAGATAAGGAAAGCATGCAAATACCAGGGTATTCGTGATCTTCCTGACATCAAAATTCCAGAAAATAAAATATGAAAATCATGTCAATTTGGTAAGCAAACCAGAACACATTTCCCTAAGAAGGAAGGATCAACTAGTAAGCCGCTTGAACTTGTCCATACTAATTTATGTGGTCCATCAAGGAAAAAGTCAGCTCGTGGAGAAGAATACTTTATATTGTTTATTGACAACTTTTCCAAAATGTGTTGGATATGACTTCTAAGGCATAAAGACAAAGCATTTGAAAAGTTCAAAGCATTAAAAACTTTGGTTGAAAATTAATTAGATCGCAAAATCAAATGCCTCAAGTGTAATCGAGGAGGGGAATTTACCTCGGATGAATTCTTTGATTTCTATGAAGAACATGGAATAAGAAGGGAATTCTCTACTGCAAGGACTCGTCAGAAAAATGGAGTGGTAGAAAGGATGAACAAAACTATTCAACAAATGGCGTGTGTTATGCTAGATGAGTCTGTAACTCCTGCCACCTTCTGGGGTGAAGCTGCATTTGTTGTCATCACTATTCTCAACAAAACAAATGTTCGGGTAAACAACACTCAAACTCCTCATGAACTTTGGTATGGTAAGACTCCTACTGTAAAATACTTCAAAGTTTTTGGAAGTAAATGTTACATCAAAAGGATTGATGAAAAACTTGGCAAGTTTAAACCTAGAGCAAATGAAGGAATTCTCCTTGGTTACTCTTCCCGATGTAAAGGATAAAAGTGTTATAATAAAATACTAGGGAAAATTGTTGAAAGTATTGATGTTGTGGTTGATGAAGCAGGAAAAAATTCAAAGCAGGAAGAGTGGGAAGAAGATGAGGATTATCCTTCCACATCAAATTAGACTAATCTTGAAGAAGAAGAAACCAATGAAGCACCAGAAGAGCAGGTAATGGTAGAATAAAAGACTCCATCCAGATATGTTTAGAAAAAATCATTTAGAGACTCAAATTTTGGGACAAAAAGAGGCAGGTGTACAGACAAGACGAACTATTACAAAAGCTTCAACCTATCTAGCATTGCTTTCCTCCATCGAACTGCAAAATGTACATGAAGCATGCAAAGATGAATGTTGGGTCAAGGCCATGAATGAAGAGCTTGAGCAAATTAAAAAGACTAATACTTGGGAATTAGTTCCTAGACCTCATGATAAGAATATCATTGGAACCAAATGGATATTCAAAAACAAGTTGAATGAAAATGGGGAAGTTGTTAGAAACAAGGCTAGACTTGTTTGTAAAGGATATGCTCAACAAGAAGATATAGACTTTGAAGAAACTTTTGCACCTATTGCTAGACTTGAAGCCATAATAATGTTCCTTGCTCTTTCTAGCTTTCAGAAGTTCAAAGTATATCAAATGGATGTGAAATCCACCTTTCTTAATGGAGATCTAGAAGAAGAAGTATATATTGAGCAACCAGACGGACTCATCCTTGGAAATAATCCAAAACTTGTATGCAAACTCAAAAAGGCTCTCTATGGTCTAAAACAAGCTCCAAGGGCCTGGTATTATCATCTTGACAAATACCTTCATCAACAAGGTTTTTCAAAAGGATCAGCTAATAGTAATCTATTTATAAAAGTTGACAATGATAAATTGCTAATACTTGTTGTGTATGTTCATGATATCATTTTTGGTAGTAATGAAGAAGCTATGAGTCAAAACTTTGCTTTGGTAATGTAGAAAGAATTTGAAATGTCCCTCCTTGGTGAACTCACATATTTTCTTGGCTTACAAGTTCAACAAAATAAAGATGGCATTTTTCTATCATAAACCAAGTACCTCAAGCAGATCTTGAAGAAATATGGAATGGAAGATGCTAAACCAGTATGTACCCCTATGGTAACAGGATGCAGCCTTAGTGCAAATGATGAATCAATAGCAATGCATCAACCAACCTACAGATCTATGATTGGTAGTCTGCTCTATCTAACAGGTACCCGACTAGACATCATGCATGCAGTGGGAATAATTGGAAGATTCCAAGCAAATCCAAAGGAAGCACACCTTCAATTAGTCAAAAGGATTTTTAAATATCTTCAAGGGACACAAAACTTTGGTTTATGGTATCCCAGAGATATATATCTCACACTTCATGCATATACAGATGCAGATTGGGCAGGAAGTATGGATGACAGAAAAAGCACTAGTGGTGGTGCATTCTATATGGGTTCCAAATTGGTGTCTTGGTTCAGCAAGAAATAAAGTTCAATTGCATTATCTACAGCTGAAGCAGAATATGTGGTTGATGCATCTTGTTGCACACAACTCCTTTGGATGATGCAAACATTGCAAGACATTCAGATCACATGTACTCCACCCATCTCCATTTTATTTGATAATACAAGTGAAATCAGTATTTCAAAGAATCCAGTCATGCATTCCAATACCAAGCAGATACCTATCAAATATCATTTTCTCTAGGAACAAGTACTTGAACAAAAGGTCAAATTGGAGTATGTTCCCTCCAAGGAACAGGTTGCTCATATATTCACCAAACCACTACCCAGAGAGATATTTGAATACCTCAAATAGAAGTTGGGAGTAGTTGATGCATCATCTTGTTGTTGACACTTATTTGTTTCAGATAACAATGGTTGTACACGAGTTTCATGAAGCATATCCATGTACATACGCCAGTTGCTGTAGATACAGCCGCATATATGTTGGTTTGAAGAATATCAATGGGCCAGACTCAGGATGAAAAGAGTTTGATATGGTTCTGACAATGATCATATGGCACAGGTTCAGGGGGAGCATATACTTCTAAAAATGCATTGTTGGCATTATCTTAGAAGATCTTCATACAATTTCACAGTTGTTTTTTGTTCAAGCGCAAAGGGAGATCATGGTTGTTGGTCTGGATGGTGATTGATAGATGTTGCTTGCTAGTTTTAGATATTATGTCTCTATGTCATGTATATCTTTTATTATCAAGGTCATGTAACAACCTATTTTGTTTCCCCACTATGCCTGGGATGGATGATGTAATGTTCTTGTTTCACCATGTATAAACTTTTGGTGTATCCCCACTTGGTTGGGTGGATGAGTCAATCTTGGTATATCCCCACTTGGTTGGGAGATGGATGTATGTATGAGTCTTTGGTGATAGGAAGTTCATTTATGATTTATAGAGTCATGATCTTCTTGAAGAACATCTTTTTGCAGACCTTGCTTACAGTCAGGGGGAGCATGATCAACTCACATTCACATATCAAAGAATTCAGCATGCACGCAGGGGGAGCATAACCCTTTGCCCTTGATGACAAAGGGGGAGAGTAACTTGGGGTTGCCATCAAGTTGAAAGGGAGAGATTGTTGTCATTATTAACATAGGTTTGGCACTATGTCACAGGTGTTTTCCTTGATGGCAACTCACTCAAATGATAGATCACAGTTAAAGATCACTGAATGAAAGAAAAAGAGGTATATGCAGGTTCCCCTTGACCAAACTATGTATACATGCGGGATTGCATACCAAAAGGCGCGTATGCATATACACGCACTTTCATGCAAGGAAAAGCACGTACATGTTGGAAAACTTGGTTTTGGTCCGTGGTATTTTGACCCATGGTATTGATCCAATGTATCTTGACTGAAGTATTGACCCCAGGTATTTGGTCCAAGGTATTGCATCTAAGTGGTTTTGGACCATGGTATTGAGTAAGGCCTAAGAATATAAAAGGAGGAGGAGATTATTAAGAAAAGGAACTCAAGAATTGAATATCTAATGAAGAGCAAGATCTAGAATACTGGTGATTGGGTTATGGTGCATAGCTGGATCTGAATCAAGGAGGAACCTGAGCCTTAGAAGAAGGATAAGTTCTATTGATGGGTCAAGATCTTAAAACTTGAAGAGAAGTATCTTTGTGTGATTTTGGTATTTTATATTTGGCGCATGTCTTGATCTGTAAATATGATGATCTGGGTATAACTGATGTCTGAATAGTTGAAAAGGGTTAATCATCTTTTATAGATCTGTACGTAGGTTTAGTATAGCGAAGGCACGTATACACATTGGTTCGACAATTCAAAACAGCATATATGAAGGTTTGCCTTCATATAGCAGCATATGCATGCAGGTTGTACATATTGAAGAAGCGTACATCTCATAAAATATGTTTTAGCTACTTTTGTTTACTGTTGCAGTGTTCTGCATTCTAGTTGGCTTCTGTTACTGTTACTGTATTCTGGTTACAACATTCAGAGAAGTGATTGTTTGATTCAGTTTTGGTTAGCGCAAGGGAGATTGATTGACGCAGATATATTTTGATGTTTGATTGATGTTATTGATGGATCCAGTCTAAAAATTTATGAAACATGGTCCCTGGAAGAAAAGAGAAGGTTGTAGCCTTCTGTAGGTCAACACCTACATACTAGTACATCAGCTAGTACAAGAGCTAAAGGGGGTTGTAGCTCCCTTCCAGGAGAAGCTGGAGAACAAGACAAAGTTGTAGCCTTCTACAGGTAGAATCTTGTGTACTAGTATAAGACTGCACCAGTAAAGAAATATTGTAAAAAGAAGTTTCTATTGGGTTTCACCTTATATCTTTTGTTCTTGTGTGTGATTGTCTGATCTATTTTTACTGTACTCGTTACTGCTTATATGGTTCTTATACACAGATTAAAGATCAACTGACTAAATTATAAGTTTACAAGGTGTACGTTGGTTGCTCTAAACATAGTTTCGTATATACACAAGTTGCATTAACCGAAGTTGCGTATATAAATCTGTTTATGGAAATGAAATATTATTAAATTGATAATACTGATTCACCCCCCCTCTCAATATTATTTCCAACACCAACATGAGGTTCGCCTTTGGGAACCAGATTCATTGGAGAAGGCATTCAAGTTGGCAAGAAAAATGGAAAGCAAAATTATGGCAACA
>APFE031720151.1:0-24806 GCA_000404065.3 Pinus taeda
GCTATTTGTGCGACTATAGCAAAGTTATTGCTATAGTCCTTACACCCCTAACATGGTTTTGACATCATGCATATTATGAATTTCCCATCCCGCATACTATTTTCATGCATCCTTGCATGCTTTCCGGCCATGCTCACCGCATACTATATTCATGCATCCATGCATGCTTTCCGGCGATGCTCCCTACCCGCGCTTGACCTCACCGCGAAGGTAATCCGGCCTGCCCGCCTCCGGTTTATAGTTTTAATGCGCTTTAGCAACCGGTTAATTACTCCCACCAACCATGTTTAATACGCCCACCAACCAGACTCCCCTAATGTATCTGATTCAGGGCTAATCCCCGGCAATTGAGACCTGCAAACATCGACAGCTGAAAGCCAGAGCAGCGGCGAAATTCAAGACTTTGGGGATCCATGCGGCGAACAAACTTTCGAAGTAGCAGAGTTTGATTATTTTTGCTGCGAACCGGCTTTGGTAACGCTCTAATTACAGATCCCACTTACCTCTATTTGCTTCCATTTCCTTTTCAATGTTGCTTCTATCTAGATCCGGTTATTTCAGAAATAAATTCTGCCCACTGTCTACTGTCTATAATCATATTTTCAGAGTACATATTTATATAAGCAAAAGGGAATCTAAGTCTGGACAAGGTTCGAGAGACCGTTCCCAATCTGGGATGCTAACTAAAACAACTGGTAGATTTTTGTCGTGTGTAACATTAGATGTCTAAATAAAGAGGAAGCTTAACGGGTTGATTGTGATCAGGAATAACAATTCTACCCTTGGCATCGTAAGGACTGTTACGTGCCAAGGTATGTACCGCCTTCCCTGGAATCAGACCGAATCTAGCATAATGAATTCAACATTATGTGCAACCTGTTTCTGGACTACTGTCTTCTGAACATCATGCAAGCTCGGTTAAATATGACCCAAGGCCATCCTCTCTTTAGCTAACAGTGCAGCCAACTTTACGGAAAAAATTGAGGTTTGTCGTAGTTCTATTTGATGGAAATTCAGGGTCATAGTTTAGTTTAGGTCATGGTTTCTCAGAACATTTGAGGTTTGTCGTAATTCTATTTGATGCAAATTCTAGGTCATACTTTATCGGTTTAGGCAAAATTATTTCAGAAACTTTATCGTAAGGACTGTTACGTGCCAAGGTATGTACCGCCTTCCCTGGAATCAGACTGAATCTAGCATAATGAATTCAACATTATGTGCAACCTGTTTCTGGACTATGCTAAATTCAACTTTATTTCTCCTCATGTGGCATGCCTATGAATTCTCCAAATGCGACTTCTATTTGGATCGTGTGGCATGCCTATGAATTCTACTGTTGTTCGTGGGTTTCTAGGTTCTGTGATTTCAATGAGTTACACCTTACTTGTTATTTTAAATAAATATCAAGCTTGTATTAATTTTATATAGACATCGAGATTGTATTAATGGTAATAAAAGTATTCAAAAAATTCGTTTTTACATTACATTTTATAAAATCCGTTTATACAGTTGAATTAATGGTAATAAAAGTATTCAAAAAATCCGTTTTTACATTACATTTTATAAAATCCGTTTATACAGTTGAATTTTAATTGTAATTGTAACCATTAAAAGAACACTTAAATAGTTAACCTTCCCTATCGTGTAAAATACTCTTTAAATTAAAAATAGTATAGCGAACCATTTTTTACTGTATATTACAAAATTATAGTATACCATTTCCACCCAAAAAGACATAGACATGCTATCACATAATATGGACCTTACACGCCATAGATTGATGCTTCCAAAATGATCGCAGTGGGTGATTTCAATATTGATAATGTTATGGCATCACTATAAGAGGGCGGTGGTATTAGTTAGTCTTACATAGAATTATATTAGTCTTACATATTTCATTTTTCTTTTAACTTTGGTAGGTTTTAATGAAAATGAATAAGTAGAATTATAATGTCCTAATGCATTTCGTAATTCCGAAAGAGTAGTTAGACATTATTATTTTATATTATAATTAAAAATCAATATTTACCCCTGATAAAATGATCCCTTGGTTTAATAAATACTTGTATAAAAATAACACAATTCTATAATATATTATATGAATATTTCAGGGCATATATTTTTTATTTCCTTGCCCTATGGTGGAATAAGCTACTGGTGAAGCATCCGTCTTTGTTGCTGACTAACAGTAAGTCCATTGTTCAACAGAGAATATATTTGTGATGATCCTACTTATAATGTGGTAGTATCTTATCTTATATGTGCAATATCTAACTTCTCTTGAAATGGGAACTGTCATGGACATTGTGAAGTATTTAGTGGGAGTGAGAATAAGGGTATTGGAGGGAAGGTAGTAGATATGCTGTAAATATTTTGGCCTATATTTTATAAAAGTTGATAGTTATGGTAACCACAAAAAAATAGATATGAATATTGATTTTTATTTTAAAGTGTTTTTATGATGTTTTTAACAACACTATTGTTTACATATTCATTTATAAGGAAATAAGAAAATGGAGGAAAATAGACATGAATGGGAGGTAACTATCAAAGGCACCAAGCAATTGTTCACTTGTCTTGTTGGTGGTTGTGGGGAACTTGAGTCGATCTAAGCTATCTGGCCTTAATCATCATCGGGCTACCACCCACAATCTCCCACCAATTCCTCCACGTCAAAGAGGTCGAGTAAGAGATGCAAATGCTACATGGGCGGTCAAATCTACAAGTGCAGTGAAAAGGCAAAATGCCAAAATACAATATGATTTAGATGCAAGGCTATGTCGTGCACGACAACAAGCATATAAAAGATTTGTCAATGAAGAAATTCTTTCATCTGTAAGTATTTATTAGTATTTATTTGTATATGCTTTTTTATTAATATTGTCAATGAAGAAATTCTTTCAGCTGTAAGTATTTATTAGTATTTATCTGTATATGTTTTTTATTAATATTAATTTATTGTTGTGGACTAAATTCATTGTAACTTGTTTTCACAGTCAGTTGTTACATTTGATCAGCTTAATGATACTTCAAAGCAAAGGATTTGTGAAAAAATTCAACGTTGGGATCAGAGTCTACCTCGTAGACGTACGGAGACAATGAAGCGCATAGAGATTGCTTTAAAAGAGAAATTAAGGACTGAGGTTCCTGATGATGTGGAGGAAGAAGGATTAGATGGGCACAACCATATATTAAACTTTGATGAAACTAATCAAGACAATGACAACACAGTTGAGTCAATTTTTTGCATATATTAATTTTTTAGACATTTTAACATTAAATAATATTTATATTTATTATAATTGTATACTAATTTCTCATTTTTATTGATATGTATAGCCTAATCAACAAAATTCCCCAAGTTCAAGCCACCAACTATTACGGCACTCACCTAGATTTCAAGGTTTTCAAGGGGTTATTGGACCAGTAAGTTTTTAATCCCTATAGCCTATTCCACTAAAAACATTAATATATAAATTGTTATGTTTTACCATAATGATGGGATGAGAAATGGATGTTTTGTATTATATATCGTTATCCTTGATTTGTTTTGATTATGTGTGTGTGTTATTTCTTATTTATGGTGCAGGTGTTCCCTTTGGAACCATCACAATCAATGAAAACCCCTTGTCGAAGTCTTAAGAAGAATGGAAATGAAATGGTTCAAATGCTAGAACCATCTTCACGTCCAACGTCACAATGCAAGGTAACATTATATTTATTTATACTCTTATAAATTTAGCATATTTTTACATTTAATTCTATTTGAGTCATACTTATATCTATGTATAATCTAATGTCAGAGTCATGAATATACATCTCCTAAAACACCTTTGCACATGTATGATGGTGGACATGATACCCAGCAAAAATCACATTCTTCTCAACCATTGCGGCATGCACCTAGACTTCAAGATAAATTAAGAGAGGTAAGTTATATACTACATATCTTAGGTCATAATAACAACATCATATTTTTTTATGATTAGTTAATGCATTTTCTTTTCATATTCGTTACATGTTCCTCATATTCTCATTATATGTATATAGATTTTGATATTTATTGATAGCTAGTCAATGCATTGTCTTTTCATATTCGTTACATGGTCGGCATATTTTCATTATATCTATGTGGATTTTGATATTTACTGATAATGTTTTAATTTCCACAGAAAACAAAAAAGACAAATGTTGATGCTATGGTTAAAAGGACCAAAATCACGTCAAAGGACTTGAAAGCACGTGGGTTCAAGTCACGCAAACAATACATAGAGCATATATGCTCAACTAGCATTTCTCTCACTAAACCCACTAGATTTGCTACTTTGAAGGCTAAACATTCCAGCAAGTTGTGATTGGAGGAAGTTACAAGCTCGAACCTTAGAAATAAATGTTAAATTTCTGCAAATATACTCGGGAGAACAACCTTGTTATTGAATTTACATATTATATGTATTTACTTGATATAGCAAGACAAAATTTCATATGTGAAGCCTTTGATCCAAAATCATTTTTGTAACACTACAAATTATAGCCAACTGCATGTTTTGAAACCTCCACAGACAATATTTAACAAGTCTTTACAGGAGGATACCTTTGTACAATTAAATCGGATGGGAAGCTTCTATTTTAAGTTATGTCATCTCAGGTTTGTAATTTGGAAGATTCTGAATTGGTCTGATTTCAACTCTACCAAACTTGAAATAGGTAATGGTACCAAACCTTTGCTTTTGTCTTAACAACTTGCTCCGTCCGTTTGGAATGTCTGGCATTAAAAACTATGTAAATTATATATATATATAGTTTATCCCTAAACTAGCGTAGTGTTCGACATAATAAGATACAGTTTGCAAAAGAACGTATACTCATTGCGCGCATGCACTAAACCATTAAGTAATCTGACAAGCCTAGAGAGATCCACTTCAACGCTTTGCTGCAAAGGGGTCTTGCAAGTTTTAATAGCTGGACAACATCTGGTGTGGTGTGGTGTGGCCTGCATTTTTCACAACCCCATATGAAGTCTATCCTTCAGTCTTTCATGCTGTTCAACTGAGAATGAATGTCTTCACTAAAATGCCATGTGTATAGAAACACAGAACAAATAGTAAAACATGCTTGTGAACTGTGACAAAATGATGTTGTTCTTTCCATCTGTTCACTTGTTCTGTACGGATTTGCTGGGAATGTAAAGAATTAAAATAATATTTGAGAGTCAATAAATTTTCATCCATAACACAGGAATCTAAAACATGAGTAAACAGTTACTTTGTTTATGTTTTGAGATTTTTAAAATTATTTTATTGAGTAACTATTTTATAATCGTTTAATTTCAGACAGATTTAAAAAAAAAATTATAATAAATTACAGATTTCAAAATATTCTATAATAAATATAAACAGATATAACAATAAACTTCCATATTCTATATTTGTTGTAAATTTACAGGATACAATTTTCTCCAATCTTTTATATTCAAAAGAAATGATCTTAATGTCAGATTTAAGATCACTGAAACTAAATTTACTGTTTAAGCATTTATCTTAACCTACTTTCTTTAAAAAATATATATATGTTTCGAAATTTGAAATTAATATGAATCTGTGAAAATGGATCTTAATCTCAATCACCTTAATAATTATGTTTCAAAATTTGAAGTTAAGATGAATATGTGAAAATGAATCTTAGCCTGGGTCAATCTAATATTGGGCATGGGACACGCCATTAACTTCATGTCTTGCAAGTTTCAAACGTTCCAATTCAGGAGGGGCGCAGCTTACCAAACCCATTAATTCGGCAAAGTTCATTTGTCTCTGGTTTGCATTGTTTTCTAAGATTTCACCGCCAATTTCCAGAACATTTGAAAGATTTGTTGTGATGCTATTAATTAATTTGCTAAAACTGTACGAGCTAATTCGATTTGAATTACAAAACAAGGACTGCTATTAACATTTTCGTTAGCTTTGTACTTGATGTGTATATACTTTCGTAACTTAGCAATGCTTCAAAATCATGGGACCCGCTGAAGTTAAGAGGCAAAGTTCCATCAACCTCAAGCATGGTTGTTAAGATTGGTGTTTGATAGTGAAATTTCATACTTACTGCAACTGTATGGAGGATTGCTTTGTCTCCATTGGAGTTTGAGAGTGAAGTTTCTTCTTCACCTGAAGTTTTATGGAGAATTGTTTTGTCGCCATGATCCATCCACGTTCACGCTAGTGATTGTGGGTGGCTTAAATGCATCACAACACCGGAAATATATCATTACAAGGATTAAGACATATTAAAGTGGAACCACTTCGAATTTCTAGATACAAGACAAAGGGGGAGACAAATCATTATAACGATTAAGAATAAATTAAAGCATAACCACTTTTAAGTTTTTTTTTGGGATAGATTCATGGTATTAAGACCACTTTTACACAAACAATTTAGTGGTCTTTTGGGACACCGGAGATTAATGACTTAACAAGGGTTAAGAGGTCCAAAGATACACTATTTCACTCCGGAGTTGTTTACCTTTTTAGTGTTGTTAAAATAGGCCAGAATCTTATTGGGGAGTTGGGAGTTGAAGCTCAATGGAGAGAGTGCAAGACCTACTCTTCAATGATCTCATCAAACCTTTAAATACTAGGTTTGAAATGAGGGGATAAATTGTTGTAAGGGAAGTTTGTGGTATATTCTTGTTTTAGTTTTAAAAAATTAACAACAAAATGAAATTCTAAGCTTGTGAAGAGGGGTAGGCAAAGTGTTTAAATTTGGTTAAAAGATTAGGAATAAATTGAAAATACCTCGTTTGTGAAAAGGAGGAGGCCAATTGGTTCAAGGGATTTGTCACAATGACCATTATTCGTGCTCATCAAATTTGAAGGAATATGAATTCATTATGTGTAGTGAAGTTGGATTTAATAGTGAGTGACAAGTTTGTCACTATTAGGCAAGGTTCAGTTTTGGTGAAGGCTTTCGTTAAAGCCATCGGGTCACCATGAGGTAGTGATCAAATTGTGGTTGCAGCAAGAGAGATTATATTTACATGATTTTGTGGCATCCATGTCCTTCAAATTTAAGTTCTATATTGAATGGTTTGTGGCCCTCGTGTCCTCCAAATTTAAACTTAAAAGGGTTGGATCCAATAATGAGGAGCAACAAGTTTGTCACCGTTGAGCAAGGTTTGACTCTTATGGGAACTTTTCTTAGACCTATGGAGTCACCTTAAGGTAGTATTCAAACTTTTGATTGCACCCAAATAGATTATTACTAAATGATTATATGACCCATGGACCCATCTATGGATTAAAGCCCACTTGCACAACTTCAAATTTGAATCCCATAAGGCTTGGACCAAATGGTGAGGAATGAGGAGTTTTCACCATTAAGTGAGGTTGAATTCATGTGAGGGTTTTTTTTGGAGCCAACACTCAAATAGATTATATTAATGATATTGTAATGCATGCACAAATAAGTGAATCAAAGCACACCCCCATGTTTTCAAAATGATTAAGCTAGTTAATTAATTAAATTATCTTGTCACCCATCCCACATAAAGTGGATCAAAGTCTATCCCCATGTCCTTCAACTTTAAAATGCCCCAAGGGTTAGCTCAATTGTGTTATACTTTGAGTGTCTAGACAATCACAAAGTTTAAGACCATGATTGTCATGAGTGTAAACCTTATCTTTGATGAGGTGTTGGCATTATCCTCTGATGCGATGTCAGTGAGATCTAGATCCAAAATGGTCAAAATTGATGTACTATAAATTCATATTATGAGATCAATATAATGTGTTGAAAATGACATAAAGGATTTTACGTCAGTTTCTTCTTTTGTCTCATTTGTGCTCAAGGTGTGAGGGTGTTCAAGTCGCTTCTTGTTTTGACGAACAATTCATTATTGGATGGAGAAATCTACTTTCAAATTTGTAAAATATATCTTCAAAGAAAAATTTCTACCTTTTTTTCTCATTGCATGATAGATTTTGTGTTCCAACATTGTGTGTGCACTTTGAAATTGTATGGTTAATGTTGGTGATGCTATAGAATATTCAACCATAGTCTAAGCATGTGAAGGTTGTGGCTCTAAAGTGCAATTCCCAATGGAAACATTTTTATGTCTCTAATTTGTGTTCAATTTTAACAAATTGGTTTAACCATCTACCCAAGCCATGTTGTCAACAAGGAGGTCATTATCATAGATTCAAATTCGGTTGAGTCCTTTGGATTACTGGTGACTATTGTGGTTGGTAGTTGAACCACCCTCCATCTTGATATTCTCAAAAGAAAGGGGTTTCCTTAAGGTTTTATAGATAGATAGATAGACCATGGCCAAAATAAAAGCAAGTATGGATCAAATTCGTGTACTATAAATTGAGATCAAGGGATCAATACAATGAGTTTAAGAGGGCATAAATAGTTATCAGCCATATTTTTTCTTGCTTGCGACTGCTCCATTCTTGTCTATATTTTAACATATTCAATGTAAAGGTAGAAAAGAAATTGTGGACCACTTGTTCCTCACTTATTCTTTCTAATAGATCGGTGTAAAATGAAGCCCTGCGAATCACAGATGGGAGAAATAAAGGGGATCAAGTGTCACTAGTTAATTATTTCTATTCATGGAAATCATACAAACCTAAACAAGCCTTCAAGGGTTTTCCTTATGTTGTAGTTTTCAGGATTTAGATCTCAAAAAATAATTTGATTTTTTAAGGAATTGTTTTGACTCAAGCACAAGTACCTCACAAAATGATAACTTCTTTTGAAGGTAGATGGAAGTCTCAAATAAAAAATTTCTCAAAGAATTCTCAAAGAACCAACCATTGATTTTGGGAAATTTTGGGGTTTTTTTTATGGGCATGTCAAGGATAACCATGTATTTGTGGGATAAGGGTGGTTGTTTTCCTTGAATCAAACCACCTCTTTTATTTAAAATATGTTGTTGTGAAATGCACAAGAACATTCTAAGGTTTTATGCATTATGGCTCATTTTAAATACAACGGTAGAAAAATGTTGAAGGGAACTACAAGTATATGAAGACTCCAAGATATCAATGAATTGGGTAAATGACAAATGTAGAATAAAAGGCATGCTTCTAGGCCCAACCATGAATCAAATTCTAGAGTTAAAAAATAGGTTTGCTGAGTTTTCTTTTATGTATATTTATGGATTTTTCAATTCAAAGGTGGAGAAGCTTTCTAGAGAAGCTATATTGAGAAGGAAGGACTCTTTCCTGAGTGAGAGTTCATACTAGGGGCACAAATTACAAGCAATGAATTTTTTTTAGTAGTGATAGAGATAGAATATTGTTTAATCTTTAGTTGACATTTAATAGTAATTTTAGGTATTGTTCTTATCTTTAGGAAAGAAAATGTCTTTTGTAAATTTTGGTTCTAAGGGATGCCTTTATGGAGCCTAGGATCACTATAATAAGTAGGTATATAACAAAAATGAAGGCTAGTACATGATATAATAGTAATAATGTCTTGAAATATGTGTGTGTGTGTGTTTTGATGTGATAGCATCCTCTTTCACTCAAGTACTAATATTATAGATGATTTCCATAATATACATTGAGAGCTCTTTAAACTTGTCTTTGTTATTTATGTGATATCCATAATAATTGCAACTCTGACTTTGTGATATATTTGATGAATGAGATTCAATACTCTCATTTTTATTTTTTCATATGCTTTTCTTTGTTATAACAAAAGGAGGCAGTTTTATATTTACTTGAAGGAAAACTTACAACCCCAAGTTTTCATAATGAAGACTGTTAGCAATATCTTTGAATCTAAACTTGACAACACTCCATCTATAGCCATATAATTAGCTAAATTGATAATAGAAAGTAACCAGCACACTAATTCTATCATGTGTTTACATGATTGGTCATGGTTTGTACAATCATCATGGTTGATTTTTAGTAAAAATACAAAATTAAACATAAACAAATGTTCATTTGTTGATTATACAACCATGTTTGGAAAGTAAAATAACATCATTTGGGTATCACAACAAAAAGGTTCCCCAACTTCAACTTCTTTTGATGTAGTAACAAAATCAAATATGCACTCACCATGGTTTTCATAGTGTGACAACAACTTTTGTAGTAAAGCCATCTCTCATTGTGACCCTTCATATTTACCATTTTATTAGGTTGGAGATGAGGGTTTCCCCTTTCTATCAATTGGAGTTTCCACCTTGTGATCCTAATGTTATTCTCTAATAAGTTGCTCTAGCTTTAAGGGAAAATATTGTATTTTCGGAATCTTTTTGTATCATACATTTTCTTATCACTAATCTAGACCTCCTCCTAGTTTTACCAATCCATTGACTTCTTGACTCCTTGATCCATGAAAATGGTGATTGAATTTTGAGAAGGATGGAAATAATTAGGAGATTTAATTTAGAGGGGGAGCTAGATGTTAGCTAGATTATGAGCATAACCCTTCCTTATTTGATCTCAAGCTCCTGACATTCTCTATTATTGCCATTGTGGGTTTCATAGTGTGACAAAAACTCCTATAGTGAAGCTCTATTTCACTATGCCCCTTCATATTTGTCACTTGATTGTATTAGAGATGAAGGTTCTCCCTTTATACTAATGAGAGTGTTGAAGGATCTCCCCTTGCCCTCCTAATGTTCTTCGCTAATAAGTTTCTTTAGCATTGAGGGAAAATAGTTTATTTTCTAAGAAATCCCTCAAAGTCATACCTTTTTTAGAATCTAAACTCGAATATTCCACAGTTTTCATCTTTACTTTGTTGACGTTTCGAGTCTAGACCAAGACTCATCATCAGGACTTGATTTACAAAGAAGAGAGACAGTAGTGATAAATATGGTTATGGTTGAGGTGCCAAGTATGTGAGCCGACCAGCCCAATGATTTGAATTAACTAGATTTTTAATATTTTAATATACTAAAGCTCTTTTTAATTTTATTTATTATAAATGGATATAGTTATTAGTGTTTTTTATTTGTAAGTTCATGTAATAAGTTTTTTATTATATTTTATTTAATAAAATAATTTATCATAATGATGTTGTTTTAATTAATTGTAACTTTATAGTAATTTTGTTTATATTTATTTAATTTTTGCAAGTTTTTAGTTACTTAGGAGGTTAATGTATTATTAATGTTGTGTTCTAAGCTTATATGTTTGTTAATGTATCATAAAAAGTTTTTTATGGTTAGGAGAGGAGCCGATTTTTAATATTTTAATATTCTTATAATTTTTTTGATATATTAAAGTTCTTTTTAATTTTATTTATTATACATGGATATAATTATTATAGTTCTTTATTAATTGCTTGAGTTGAATTGTTTATGTATTAAGTTTTTTATTATATTTTATTTAATGAAATAATTTCTCATAATGATTTTGTTTTAACTAATTGTAATTTTATAGTAATTTTGTTTATATTTATTTAATTTTTGCAAGTTTTTAGTTACTTAGGAGGTTAATGTATTATTAATGATGTGTTTCTAAACTTATAAGCTTGTTAGTGTATTATACAAAGTTTTTTGGTTAGGAGAGGAGTCGATTTGATCTAAAGAAGGGAGGGTAAGAAGAAAAAGGGAGGGTCATTTTAATCCATGGGGGTGAGGAGTGAGGTCCAATTCCTACTAATTTCCAAGCCTCCATCCATATTGAGGTTATGTGGGTGTTTTATGATCTCAAGAGCTTCTCGGACTTTTCGCTTGAAATGGTGTTTTTCATTTGCAATGACTTTTGTGTTTTCAAAGCATATATGGTGGTTTGTCTTACTTGCATGTTCTGCCAAGGCTGAGGAACGAGTTCTTTCCCTACGGATATGTGCACTATGTTCTTTAAGCCTGATACTAACTGACCTACCTGTTTCCCCGATATATTGTTCTCCACAGGAACAGTTGATAATATAAACACCTTTTTGCTGGAGATGTTCTGGGTTGTCTTTGACTGATTTCATTTTTTGTCTAATAGTTGTCAAGGGTTTGAATGAGGTTTTGAAATTCTTTTTTAAGAGAATTTTGGCTAGTTTGTCAGTTACACCATGAATATACGGAAGGTAGGCGCTAGTGGCTAGGGAATTGTTAGTTTTGTTTTTATTGTTTCCAGATTTGGCTTTTTGAATGGCTTTGAAGATATCTTTATTATTGTATCATAGTTTGGAAAATGTTATCTTTAAGTAGGTGATTTCTTCCTCGGTGTGGCTCTCATCTGAAATTCTACAAGCTCTAGTGAAGAGGGTTTGAAGAACACCCATTTTTTGAGCTGGGTGGTGGTGGGAATCTGCATGGAGATAGTTATCAGTATGCGCCTTTTTTCTGAACACTTTGTGACCTATAGAACCATCCTTGTTTCTAATGAGGAGGATGTCCAAAAAAGAGATGCAATTATTCTCTTCAATTTCCATTGTAAATTTGATGTCCTTGGAAATGCTATTGAGATGGTTTAAAAAGTTTTTAAGTTCGTCCTCCCCATGGGACCGATCAACATTGGTGTCGTCCACAAACCTGATCCAAAACTTAGGTTTTAACAGGTAGGTGTCAAGAACCTTCTTTTCAAACTTTTCCATGAAGAGATTGGCTACAATAGGTGAAAGGGGTGATCCCATAGCCACTCCTGACGTTTGCTCAAAAATCTCCCCTTGGAAGGTGAAGAAGGTGGACCGTAGAAAGATTTAAGCTAATCTTGTGGTTTGTGGGTCCGCCACCTCTTTCACTACTTGTACTGCTTCATCTAAGGGAATTTTAGTGAACAGCTGGACAACATCAAAACTAAGATTTTATCATCCGGATCTATCTTAGCATTTCAATGAATTCAACATATTGGCTGGAGTCTTTTATGTAAGAATTGGTCTTACCAACTAGGGGAACTAATTTTCTTACGACATACTTTGCTAATTCGTATGTGGGTGATCATTACATACTACATGCCAAACATTAGTTCTAAGGGCCATTAACTTATAATTCATCCTTTCTTTCCAATATTAATAATTTGCATCATTAAGTAGAGGCATACCTTGATTATCCATGACTTGTTTTAGTATTGTTTGTCCTTGATCTATGATTGCTAATATTTCCACTACATTTGATACATCACTTGTAATGTCACAATTTTCCTGAATTGATTACTTCCTTTGAGATCCCCTCTTATTATGCTTCTTTCCCATGGTCCATGATGTACTATCAAATGGTTAAGTTTTACTAGAGAGACTTTTCATGGTACCAATTGCCAAAAATACTGAGAGGGAGGGACGGGGGGGTGCTGAATTAATATTTCATGCCTATTCACATTTTACTTAGTTTATGCGCACATCTTCCGTATATGCACAGTTTACGTATATGCGCAGTTTCTGTAACATAAACGACGTGCATATACTGAAGATATGCACATACAGGAAAGTTAGGGATATATGGAAGACACGCGCATATCTTCCGTATATGCCTAGTTTCCGTATATGCGCACATCTTCCGTATATGCACAGTTTCTGTATATGCGCAATTTTTGTAACATAAAGGAATATACATGAACGACGTGCATATACAGGTGATATGCACATACAGGAAAGTTCATGTATCTGCATCGTATACGCGCAAATTCGATATACAGAAATTACGCATATACGGAAACTGGGCATATACGGAATATTTGTGCATATCTTCCGTATATGGCCAGTTTTCGTATATGCGCACATCTTCCATATATGCCTAGTTTTCGTATATGCGCAATTTATGTATATGGAATTTGAGCATATACGATGTAGAAGCATAAACGAAGATGTGTACAAATTCCATATACAGAAATTGCGCATATATGGAAACTGTGCATATACGAAAGACACACACACATCTTCTGTATATGCCCAATTTCCATATATGCGCACATCTTCCATATATACACAATTTCCGTATATGCGCAATTTATGTATATGAAATTTGCGCATATATGATGTGCATGTCTTCCGTATATGCCCAATTTCCGTATATGCGCACATCTTCCGTATATGCACAGTTTTCGTGTATGCGCAGTTTCTTTAACATAAACAAAGATGCATGAACGACGTGCATATACAGAAGATATGCACATACGGGAAAGTTAGGGATATACGGAAGACACGAGCATATTTTCCGTATATGCCCAGCTTCCGTATATGCGCACATCTTCCCTATATGCACAGTTTCCGTATATGCGCTATTTCTGTAACATAAAGGAATATACATGAACGACGTGGATATACGGAAGATATGCACATACGGGAAAGTTAGGGATATACGGAAGACACGCGCATATCTTCAGTATTTTCCCAACTTTCGTATATGCGCACATCTTCCGTATATGCACAGTTTCCGTATATGCGCAATTTCTGTAACATAAAGGAATATACATGAACGACGTGCATATACGGAAGATGTGCGCATATACGGAAAGTTCATGTATCTGCATCGTATATGCGCAAATTAAATATACAGAAATTACGCATATACGGAAACTGGGCATATATGGAAGATTTGTGCATATCTTTCGTATATGCCCAGTTTCCGTATATGCGCACATCTTTCGTATATACCCAGTTTTCGTATATGCGCAATTTATGTATATGGAATTTGCGCATATACGATGTAGAAGCATAAACGAAGATGTGTACAAATTCCATATACAAAAACTGTGCATATACGGAACTTGCGCATATATGGAAACTGTGCATATACGGAAATTGCGCATATACAGAAACTGTGCATATACGGAAGACACGCACACATCTTCTGTATATGCCCAGTTTCCTTATATGCGCACATCTTCCATATATGCATAGTTTCCGTATATGTGCAATTTATGTATATGAAATTTGCGCATATACAATGCGCATGTCTTCGGTATATGCCAAGTTTCCGTATATGCGCACATCTTTCGTATATGCGCAGTTTCTGTATATGCGCAGTATCTGTAACATAAACAAAGATGCATGAACGACGTGCATATAGAGAAGATATGCACATACGGGAAAGTTAGGGATATATGGAAGACACGCGCATATCTTTCGTATATGCCCAGCTTCCGTATATGCACACATCTTCCGTATATGCATAGTTTATGTATATGCGCAATTTCTGTAACATAAAGGAATATACATTAACGACGTGCATATACGGAAGATGTGCGCATATACGGAAAGTTCATGTATCTGCATCGTATACGCGCAAATTCAATATACAGAAATTACGCATATACGGAAACTGGGCATATACGGAAGATTTATGCATATCTTCCGTATATCGCCAGTTTCCGTATATGCGCACATCTTCCGTATATTCCCAGTTTTCGTATATGCGCAAAATATGTATATGGAATTTGCGCATATACGATGTAGAAGCATAAACGAAGATGTGTACAAATTCCATATACAAAAATTGCGCATATACAGAAACTGTGCATATACGGAAGACACGCACACATCTTCTGTATATGTCCAGTTTCCATATATGCGCACATCTTCCATATATGCACAGTTTCCATATATGCACAATTTATGTATATGAAATTTGTGCATATACGATGCACATGTCTTCCGTATATGCCCAGTTTCCGTATATGCGCACATCTTCCGTATATGCACAGTTTCTGTATATGCGCAGTTTCTGTAACATAAACAAAGATGCATGAACAACGTACATATACGAAAGATATGCACATACAGGAAAGTTAGGGATATATGGAAGACGCGCATATCTTCCGTATATGCCCAGTTTCCGTATATGCGCACATCTTCCGTATATGCACAGTTTCCGTATATGTGTAGTTTCTCTAACATAAAGGAATATGCATGAATGACATGCATATACGGAAGATGTGTGCATATACGGAAAGTTCAGGTATCTGCATCGTATACACGCAAATTCAATATACAGAAATTGCGCATATACGAAAACTGGGCATATACGGAAGATTTATGCATATCTTCCGTATATGCCCAATTTCCGTATATGTGCACATCTTCCGTATATGCCCAGTTTTCGTATATGCGCAATTTATGTATATGGAATTTGTGCATATATGATGGGCATGTCTTCCGTATATGCCCAGTTTCCGTATATGCGCACATCTTCCGTATATGCACAGTTTCCGTATATGCACAGCTTCTGTAACATAAACGAAGATGCATGAACGACGTGCATATACAAAAGATATGCACATACAGGAAAGTTAGGGATATACGGAAGACACGCGCATATCTTCCGTATATGCCCAGTTTCCGTATATGCGCACATCTTCCGTATATGCACAGTTTCCGTATATGCGCAGTTTCTGTAACATAAAGGAATATACATAAATGACGCGCATATATGGAAGATGTGCGCATATACAGAAAGTTCATGTATCTGCATCGTATACGCACAAATTCAATATACAGAAATTACGCATATATGGAAACTGAGCATATACGGAAGATTTGTGCATATCTTCCATATATGCCTAGTTTCCGCATATGTGCACATCTTCCGTATATGCCTAGTTTTCGTATATGTGCAATTTATGTGTATGGAATTTGCGCATATATGATGTAGAAGCATAAATAAAGATGTGTACAAATTCCATATACAGAAATTGTGCATATACAGAAACTGTGCATATACGGAAGACACGCACACATCTTCTGTATATCCCAGTTTCCGTATATGCGCACATCTTCCATATATGCGCAGTTTCCGTATATGCACAATTTATGTATATGAAATTTGCGCATATACGATGCGCATGTCTTCCGTATATGCCCAGTTTCCGTATATGCGCACATCTTCTGTATATGCACAGTTTCTGTATATGCGCAGTTTCTGTAACATAAACGAAGATGCATGAACGACGTGCATATACGAAAGATATGCACATATGGGAAAGTTAGGGATATATGGAAGACATGCGCATATCTTCCGTATATGCCCAGTTTCCATATATGCGCACATCTTCCGTATATGCAGAGTTTCCGTATATGCGTAGTTTCTATAACATAAAGGAATACATGAACGACGTGCATATACGGAAGATGTGCGCATATATGGAAAGTTCATGTATCTGCATCATATATGCGCAAATTCAATATATAAAAATTACGCATATACGGAAACTGTGCATATACGAAAGATTTGTGCATATCTTCCGTATATGCCCAGTTTCCGTATATGCGCACATCTTCCGTATATGCCTAGTTTTCGTATATGCGCAATTTATGTATATGGAATTTGCACATATATGATGTAGAAGCATAAACGAAGATGTGTACAAATTCCATATACAGAAATTGCGCATATACGGAAACTGTGCATATACGGAAGACACGCACACATCTTCTGTATATGCCCAGTTTTCGTATATGCGCACATCTTCCATATATGCACAGTTTTCGTATATGCCCAATTTATGTATATGAAATTTGTGCATATACGATGCGCATGTCTTCCGTATATGCCCAATTTCCGTATATGTGCACATCTTCCGTATATGCACAGTGTCCGTATATGCGCAGTTTCTGTAACATAAACGAAGATGCATGAACGACGTGCATATACGGAAGATATGCACATACAGGAAAGTTAGGGATATACGGAAGACACGTGCATATCTTCCGTATATGCCCAGTTTCCGTATATGTGCACATTTTCCGTATATACACAGTTTCCGTATATACGCACTCTAACATAAAGGAATATACATGAACGACGTGCATATACAGATGATATGCACATATAGGAAAGTTCATGTATCTGCATCGTAGATGCGCAAATTCCATATACAAAAATTGTGCATATACGGAAACTGTGCATATATGGAAAACACGCGCATATCTTCCGTATATGCCCAGTTTCCGTATATGCGCACATCTTCCGTATATGCCCAGTTTCCGTATATGTGCACATCTTCCGTATATGCACAGTTTCCGTATATGCACAATTTCCATATACATAAATTGTGCATATATGGAAACTGTGCATATACGAAAGATGTGCGCATATACGGAAACTAGGCATATACGGAGGATATGTGCGTGTCTTCCATATATGCACAGTTTCCGTATATGCACAATTTCTGTATATGGAATTTGTGCATCTACGATGTAGATACATGAACGATGTGCATATACGGAAGACACGCGCATACGATGTAGAAGCATAAACAAAGATGTGTACAAATTCCATATACAGAAATTGCGCATATACGGAAGATTTGTGCATATCTTCTGTATATGCCCAGTTTCCGTATATGCGCACATCTTCCGTATATGCCCAGTTTCCATATATGCGCACATCATCCGTATATGCACAGTTTCCGTATATGCGCAATTTATGTATATGGAATTTGCGCATATACGATGCAGAAGCATAAACGAAGATGTGTACAAATTCCATATCTTGAAATTGCGCATATACGAAAACGATGCATATACGGAAGACGTGCGTCTTCCGTATATGCCCAGTTTCCGTATATGCGCAAATTTCATATACATAAATTGTGCATATACGGAAACTGTACATATATGGAAGATGTGCGCATATACGGAAACTGGGCATATACGGAAGATGTGTGCATATACGGAAACTAGGCATATACGGAAGATATGCACGTGTCTTCCGTATATGCACAGTTTTCGTATATGCGCAATTTTTGTATATGGAATTTGCGCATCTACGATGCATATATATGGACGACGTGCATATACGGAAGATATGCACATATAGGAAAGTTAGGGATATACGGAAGATATGCGCAATTTCCGTATATGTGCATATCTTCCCTATATGCATATCGTTTTTGTAATTTGAAATTATTTTAAAAATTTGCATTTTGAAAACCAATATCACTACTTTGAAAATCCAAATTTACACTTCAAAACAACGACATTGAAATTCACTATTTTTTAATTTAAATTAACAACTTTGAAATCAAATTTATATTTTTGAAACAAAACATGACACTTAACGCTTTAGAAATCAAAATTCGCAGTTTGGAGATTTGAAATTAATGGAATTCACATTTTTTTATTCCAAATACATACTTCTATCCATCGATATTTCCACTCTTAAAAATCAACATTTCACTTTACAATATTAACCATTTCAAAATTTAAATTTACAAGATTTAACTATATACTTCCTTACTATTTCAATTGTAATTTTATTTTGGTAATTTTAATATTCCCTCTTCTCCAATCACACCTTTAACCCCATAAAACAAAAAGAAAATCAATAAAGATTAAATAGGTTAAATAACAAGTACATGTTTATTAAATGGGTTGATTCTCACATGTAAAATCTATGGAATATGAACATGAACTATAAACTAGTTTCCGTATATGCACAATTTATGTATAAGAATATTTTTAAAGTGATATTGGATTGTAATGTGTGGTTATTGTTTTTTTATCTCGTATCATGTTTGAAAGGCATATGTATTTTTAGACAGATTAATCTTGAGGTGCGAGGTATAAGTCTTAAGATTACATTTTAAACATCAAATAAGATATAAATATAAAAGTAACTTAACTTATAAACTTGATAATTTTTAAATAATAAAAGAAAAATCTGTTACAACTATTCATCAAAAGTAATGTAACATTGATATAATATAACATCGCATCCACATAAGGATTTAAAATTCAATGAAGATGTTGTCATCAACACAAGTATATATTTATGTATTTTTATTCAAAATGGGTCCAACTATACATGTTTCTTTTTTACAGAATAGAACTTCATTTCCAACATAAATAATGGAATCTCATGCCCATAAATGACATAATGGAAAAAAAACATCATGATCGATCTAAAGTATGGGTCTATAAGTCACCCTCATCCCTCTTGGCACTCCCAGGTGGATTTCCAAATTGATATCTCTGCAAAAATTACAATAACAATTAGTTGTAAAAATTGAAAGGCATATAATCAATTTCATTAATTCATGATGATATTTTGATCAAATACTCATTCTCACTGTGAGGATTTGAGGCAATGGAGAAGACAACCCTTCCTGGGTAGATGGCGGAGCACTTGGTGATGGATATAGGCATGGTTCAGGGGCGCTGGATAAAGGCATGGTGGATGTGAAATAGGGAAAAGGTAGTGGGTGTGGGCGACAATACACCCCCACCGGTTGTACGATAGTGGGAATCACCGTAGGCCGGGGGATTAACCTAGGGGGGAAATTGGAATGTTAAGGGTGGACGATTGAAAAAATGAGAATGGTGGATCACTGAAGGGTAGGGGTGAGCATTGGGAAGGTATTACAGAGGTGGTTCTAGGCATGGAAGAATTTATGGAGGAAAAAGGTGGTGGGTGTGGGCGATGATACATCCTAATTGGTTCAACAATAGGGGGGAGCACCCTTGGGGAGGATATTGGGGTGTTAATGGTTGAAGCAGTGTTCCCAATGCTAGATCTTTTTTCAATAGCATGTTCATCAAATAAACGAATTCGACAATTTGGAATGTTGTGAGATGTGGGTCCCTCAGCTGTAACAATAAAAATAGTTCATATAGTCATGCAAATGTGTTGAACATGCTAATATATCGCATTTAACGTAAAACAATGCATAGCATGAAATTTCCATACCAATATTGGGTATAATAGAATCTTGCATTATCTCAGGCGCGTGGTCCACATTTATTTGTTTTTTAGAAGATGACTCCAATTGTTCATCCATTATTTTTTTCCTTGCATGAACTCGTCCAACCCTTTCAAATTGTAGATTATCTGTCCCTGATTTTGACTTGCGACCACATCGCCTCTTTTTATTTACTAGACTCAAGAAACTATGTTTTCTCTTGGTAGTGATCTTGGATGGAGTTATAGTATTGAAAAACATTTTTTTGTATTCTTGACATGCTTTGTCTACCAAGTTGTTCAATGCATATGCCTGTTCCAAATTTGTAGGTATTATGGATCTCAATTTCTCAAGGGTTGATGAGTTGACATGTTTCATCTCATCATGTTCAAAGAATGCAATATCTTGTCGTACATTGGTCGATTCAACATTGTATGAGAAATTCTCTAAATTATCAATGCTTGTTTCATTATGATAATTCAGATTGGGAGGAGAATCAAAGCATGGCGAAAGCTCTGTTTGGATTTCTGGGACCAATATAGGTGTTTCATTCAAATCAAATAAAATTCTAGGCCTTTCTGTCCTGGGATCAGTGACACCACGTGCTACATTTTCACCCAAAATAGTGTTACTCACTAACATCTCAACTTTCAATACATGTTTACAGATATTTCCATTCAGGGCCCAATTGCAATTGCAGAAGTGTAGATTAGAACCCTTATATATGACATTGTACCAAATGTCACGAGTATCCTTATTTTGGCTACGAACCCAATAGTCATTACTCTTTTCATCAAGCACACAATCTTCATTTGGGATTTTCTTAGCTCTACACTTTGATGAATTCAATTGTTCATGTATTTTCCTGGGTCGTACAAAACTAGCTTCTTTTAAACGGTGCATATGATTGTAATATAATACAACCTTTTTCAACAAAACATAGATTAACCAATCAACCCTTCTGTGGCATGCATTGTTCTTCTCACATAGGTACCTTTCCTTGATAAACCGATGGTAAGATTCAATGGCATTGTTCGTATCTTGATTTGAATGTGGAAAATTTCTGTATGCTTTTGCCCACATATCTGTAGAAAGAAATTTATTAGTTATATATTAATAAGTATACATATGACATGAAAAATAGAGTCATTAAAACCACCAATAAGAAGCTTACATATTTTGTTGTTAGCTAGCCAAGTATTTCTAAAATATTCCAAAAATCGTTTTTGTTCACTGAATTCTTCAAATAAGCTTTCAACTTTCTTTCTCACAGATTCGTCATCTTTACACATGTGCATGATTTCTCCTAAACCACGAAAAATGCTTATTTAGTTTTCCCTCCCTTGGACCTTGTTTCCAACATTTTTCAACCATGCACGACGAACATGCCACACACATAATAATACTTTGCACTTGATCGAAGACCTGCAATAACATAATTTTTAGTAAGATTATACATTAACATTATTTTTTATACCTCTTGTAAAAATAATAAACACATCACCTCAATGCTTCAATTTCGGCAGTAGCATCATCTGTGATGAAGGCAAGAACATGCCAATCTGGTTGCTCTTTGTTTCCAATTGCAAAGTAAGGCCAACATCCATTTAGAAAGATCAACTATAGTATTGCGTGATGATATCACCCAAGCTATTGGAACCCCATTGTGATGTTCGTCGAAAACCATTAAGGTGTAAAGTTGATACTGCATTACAAAAAATGTGCATAATTATATTTATATAAGATACATGCATTGATATGAGGTTAAATAAATGAATCGGATTTAGGATAAATATGTACTCACCCCGTACTTATTTGTACTAAAGGTTGAATCCATTGAGATAATATTATTGTGAGAGTATTTCAGCATCATTGAACACATCCACTTTGTTTGTATGCCTATGATAAAAGGGATATTTTCAACAAGATCTTGTTTTTGGTAGAAGAAAAAACTCTCTCGGTTTTCTTATACCAGCACTCTACACTCTTTGGATCACTTTGATCTTTAGCATACTCTAGCCTTATGATATCATTGTAAATGCTACTTATATCTTTTCTTGTCATGTATGTATCTCAAGGTATCCCTGTGTATAACTCACCAGATCCATCCTTCACATTAGAGATGAACTTGTCCCATATCATTGTAACATTAAAACCTCTTTTAACGAAATGTTGGACACTAGATCGCATATCCCAACTTAAATGTGGTGCATAATTGAATCTCATGGGCCTACCGATAGCATCTGTCCCATGACAAATAACATTGGATTTATCAACATGTCTACATGTAGTATATATTATTACAGCATCATCTGGTCTCATTTGAAGTCGTCGCACAAAGAAGTGACATTGGCAACCAACTTTAATACTTTCATGTTGATTACGGTTTGTCTTTGGATTTGATGATGCACTCCTAATTATCCTTGTTGAATGTGGACCATATGAACACCAATAACTGTACGTAAAAAAATTACTACAAATTAGATATAATATTTATGCATATTGAAAAAATTATACGTATCTTGAAAATGCATATAGAGACTCACACACTGTACTCCAGGTATGTTGAGTAATTGGTGTGTGTAATATCCTCTATTCCTCTACTTCGATGTTTCCTAAGAAGAAATTGAGTGGGTGCACTTTCATTTGATTCCTCTCCACTTATGAAATCATCAAGTCGACAATATGGAATCACCGCAACTTGGCCCCCCCAATCTCTGTCCATGTTAAGTCTTCCGCTGAAAATTGTATCATATCTTCCGGGTCTTCAACTTCTAACTCGTTAATCTTCCCCCACTTATTCATTCTTAAAATACCTGTACAAATTGCATTGAAAATAATTTAGTTTGAGTAAATATTATGGTCTTGATCAATGCATAGCGTACTAAGCATGGAAGTCTCATTTTCAAGTAAATATTTTATACTTTTCACGTATCCCACTTTGGGATTAAGTAATATTCAGGGGATCTTAGATGACATTGTACGATAAGTAAGATATTAATAAGCTTAAATATCTATGACAAGTTTAGACTAACCATGGATGACATATGAATTCTTCCTGGAGGTGGGGCCGCCATGTTATTGTCAAGGGGCGACTTGCGATGGAAATATGTGACTTGCGATGGAAATATGTGTGGAAATGGATTTATCGGGAGCTCTACCGGATGAGGTGATCTTGGAAGTTTTTGATGAAGAATGGGTGAAAATAGTAGATTATGAGCACATTCCGTTCAGATGTCGCAGATGTCATGAACATGGACACCTTTTCAGAGATTTTCCACTCAGTAAAGTAGTAAGCAAGAGAAAAAATAACACAATGAAGGAAACATACAAAAGGAAGATTTTCAGTGATGACTCGTTCTACTCTCGGTGAACCAGGAACACTAGAAGTCGGAGTAATAGGTTCAGATATTTGGGGTTCTTCGCCTATATCACTAGCAGGTGAAACACTACCAGTAAGCTCGAAAACCGCAACAGCTTCAGGATTATAACCTCTTTCTAGATTTTGGTAATCTGTATGGACTACGCACAAAGACTCTCCTTCTTCAGATGGACCTACTCTACGGCCACTAGGAGGAGTTACAAGGATTTTCAAACCTTCGTAATGCTCCGGGACCTCTTCAAGAGGTTCACCCCACAATCTACGGGATCTTCTCAACAAATCAGCCACGGTGACAACTTCAGGAGACTCGCCCCGAAGTCTACGAGACCGTCTCAGTGATTCAGCCACAGCTAAAAACTTTTAACTACTACACACGAAAACAAAGAAAAATCTCAAATCAAACCACCTAAAGTCGCTAAAGAACCAATCAAATTTGAAACATGCGCCTAAAGAATATAGGGCGTCAAACCACACACAAACAGTAAGCTTCCGGACCAAAAACACTAGTTGGTGATGAAATACAACCTCGTAGGATTCAGTATAGAAATAGCGGGTGGAACAGTTACCCCGACAACCTACTTAATGAATAGACTGGACCAAGTTCCTCCACTTTAACCGTCTCGAGTGAAGTGAACCCCCCAGAAAATCCAGGTGAGTCTAGCCGACGTCTGCTCCAGGTACAGTGGGATCTTCCCTCCACCGTCACCTTGGGTAGAATCCTAAGATAATGGTCACTAAGGTTACCAACAGCAACAAATACACCTGGAGGAACAGTCTACGCTCCGACAGCACGCAAGGGCAGAGTATCAAGCTCAATCCCCTTATCGGCTCCTTGACAATAATCCAAGGTTTAC
>APFE031720169.1:11596-25648 GCA_000404065.3 Pinus taeda
GCAAAGAGACAGTAATACATACTGATCATCAACCACTTCAATATCTACACTCCCAAACTAAGTTGCAACAATCAAGACATTACAGATGGATGGGTTTTCTACAACAATTTCATTTAGTCATGAAATATAAAAAGGGCATACACAACAAATTTGCAGACATGTTATCTAGACCCATTATAAATGCATCTACCATACTTAAGCATAACTTTGTGCTACATGAAAGCTACATAGAACAATATGCTCAGGATATGGACTTTAAAGATGTATATGCAACTTTTAGTCAAGGCAAAAGAATAGAAGAATTGAACTATCATATGAAGGACCGACTCTTATATCATTGTGGGAAACTCTGCATTCCACAAACTGAGAGAGTAAAGATAATTAGGGAAGCACACACTTCTTTGATATTAGGTCACTTTGGGGTAAGTAAAATAGTTGCGTAGCTGCAAAGGTTCTGCTATTGGCCGAGAATGAATGAGACAGTTTCTAGATATGTAAAAGGATGTGCCATGTGTGCTAAAAGCAAGCCCACCAATAGAAAACTAGGCTTGTACACTCCATTGCCAGTTCCTTCTCACCCTTGGGAAAGTGTTTCCATGGATTTTGTTGGAGGACTGCCTAAATCTAGGAAAGGTCATGATTATCTATATGTTGTTGTGGATAGGTTCAACAAAATGTGTATTTTCATACCTTGTAGTAAACAAATTACAACTGAACAAACTGCAAAATTGTTCTTTGAACATATATGGGTTCATTTTGGATTGCCCACTTCCATTGTATCTGATCGAGACACCCGATTTGTGGGGAAGTTTTGGTCAAGTTTGTGGGAACTGTTGGACACCAAATTAAGGAAGAGCACAACTTTTCATCCACAAACAGATGGCCAGACAGAAGTAGTAAACAGGACAATGATCTAGTTACTGAGAGGGTATTGCGGCAAACATCCTAAGCTTTGGGATGAACACTTGTGTTATGTGCAACATGCTTACAACAGAGCCAAACACTCTTCTACACAAAGATCTCCTTTTGAGACCTGTTTTGGTTTCACACCAAGGTCCCCTTATTTTGTCTTTGGTAAAGATACCATGGTTGATGGACACAGTGATGTGGACAAGACAACTAGTTTCATTGAACAAATCCAGGAGATCCACCAGGCAGTACAGGAACAGTTGGAAAAGAGCCAAGCCAAGTACAAGGCTAGGCATGATAAGCATCAGATGGAGCATAGTTTTCAAGTTGGAGACCAAGTCTGGCTATACATTAGCAAGGACAGGATGCAAGGTGAAGGTAAAAAGCTAAAGCCTATCAGGTATGGACCTTTTAGGATACTTGACAAAATTGGTGAAAATGCTTTTTGCCTTGATCTACCAGCATACATACACATCTACTCAGTCGTAAATGCTCATTGCTTGAGATTATTTGGACCTTCGATGATTGAGGATCCTGCAGAGCAAAGTCAATTGCCTTCTATTGATGACTTGCTACCTGAGTATCTCAATGAGTTGCAGGAAGATATAGTGCTGGACAGGAAGGTGAGGACTAGCAAGGGAGATATTGAGTACCTCAGGATTGGGGTCAAAGGTTCAAAGCCAAGCAGTGTAAAGTGGATTGAAATTGGACAAGTGAGAAAACAATATCCTCACTTAGTCGACGCTTGAAAACCAACTTTTGGTGGTCCAAAAGCTTTTTCAGTGGGAAGGCCGTGATCCAAATTGGATTCATAAAAGATTATAAAGAACCATGACTGTATCAGGTCAGAGAAAATCTTTAAGGAAATCCAAAACAATGATCAAAAACACCCTGAACCAGTGGCAATGGCAACCAGTGTGGAACCACGAGGACCTCGGTCAAAGCGCGCTGACTGAGGCCCATGGAGACTGCGCAAGAAGCAAAATTAGCCCCTGGGAGCCCCGAATTGGGAAACAGAGTTGGATTTTGATGCGCAATTAGCGCTTAATCACGCATCGCTGGGCAAACAGGGCCAAAATGGAGGAAGCCTGAGCACTTGGACACATGGCGAACCAGAGAACTGCGGGTGGAAAAGGAAAAAAAACGTTAATCGTACAAGGCGGGACCTGCACTCTAGAAACCGACGGGATTGATCGGAGCGCCCTCAAACGGTAAATGGTTTTGGAGAAAACGGAGCGATCCCACTCAACGATTGATGCGTGCCAGGCGGAGGTGAGAGAAAACCGCCATTGATCGCGCGTTATTGGTTGAGCAAGTCAAACGCGTGGGACATGCGTAAAAAGTTGGATCTGGGGAATCTAGATCGGACGACTGAGATTGTGCCCGATGAATGAAGTGGAATCGATGAAGGATTAAGCCGCGTTTGTAAAGATTTGAGGTCCATTTGACTGCCACGGTGGAAGAAAGACTTCATCCACGATGAAACTGAAGAAATGAACCGACGAAGTAGGCTGGCGCTATTTAGAGGAGGACATGTGGCCACTTCCTGAGCGTTCATGCTAACGCCGAACAGGGAACTTCAAGCAGGTTGAGCACCACGTTGGGCTCTTGCCACTGTAGACCAGAAGGTCATAGAGCTGGTAGGAAGAAGAAGAGTCTGTGTACTCCAGTGGCTTGGGGAATCCAAGAACCACCCTGCCAAGCAAAACCTACTTCAGGAGAACTCACATTGAGTCCCTGTATTGTAATTCTTTACTCAAGGGCACAATAAAACAAGGCCACCATTGAAAGCTGGACCGGAGACGTAGCCCAGGAGAACATGGTGAACTCCTTATTAAAATTCTTGTGTCTTTATGTTTTCTTACTATATTTATCTGTGTCTTTCCATTTTAAATGTTTTGTGTATTGGAGATCTGATCAATCCATTGTTTCAATAACACAGAACACACACCAGCACATGAGTCTGTAATACCTTTGTTTAATAAATCTTTAATTGATGTCACTCATAGGGTGAATATTAGATTAGGACCATTGGTCCCCACCTGCTTGGTCATCATGACCTCCCCTCGTAATCATCATGTCTTTACTGCATCAGAGTTAACTCTTCCTCCAACTACCTGTCCTTCACATCTTTTGCTTGATTTGATTGTGCGCACGCGTACAAATTCTAGCATGTGAATGGATGTGTTGAAGTTGGACATGATAGAAAACCACCTGATTACCGTTCAATGATGTAAAACGTTAACATGCACGAGAAAAAACACCAATAATGCCAATGGTTCTCAAGGTACAAAAACACAATCCACGAGTGTGAATAGTGAAGCTAAAGTTGAACACTTGCAGAATCATTCGATCGAAGGCCAATGATGTGAACATGTTTTCAAACAAGAAGAACTTGCCTTTGAGGCATGCAAGCTCCAAGGCACTGGAAGGGAGTTTCTAGATCATCTTCTTAGATAATGAGTTGAAGTCGACAAGAAGTCATCCATCGAAGGAGGGCCATAACATATCCCAAATCATCAACATGAAACAAAAGGTGTAGTAGAGTAGATAAGTTTGATTCAGGATTGTGGCAGAAAGGTCAAACATTGTATAAGGGGTAAAATACTACAGATGTGACTTCTCCCTAACATATCAACCACACGACTCTGGAGTTTGGCAGCATTAGACTTAACATAGGATCAGAGGTCATAATGACAATTTAGTATAATCATACGAGAGGAAAAATGGATTTTCCAAACCTAGGAAGGCAAGTGATGAAGTGAGGATAACCCAAACCTAACACAAGAAACATATGAGTGTCATGTTCAAGAATGACATGCTGCCTTTACACAAAATACAAGAGATGTTCGCTTTCATTCCCCCCCCACTATTTCTAGTGAGTACCCCATTATTCTTTATCGCAATCTTGAAGGGGATAACATATTCTTGTCATAAAGTTCATCCTGCAGATGAATCGATTCTAGTAAATTTAACGAGCCCTAGGAAGGAGAAACTCGGTCTTGTCACAGGACAAGTCCTGCGTCGTTTAAGTTTCATGAGTCTGATGGAGGGGTAACTTGACATATTTTTCAGGTTTAGAGAGTTTGAAAAATAGGTGAAAAAGAAAAATCCAAAGGTCCCTTTTCATAAATAGTCTACTGAATCTGAAAATGTAGAAAATAATATCCAAGAGAACCGCTTAGCCATGTTTGACTAAGGTATTCCATTTTCGTACAATAGTCTATCTCAATCAGAAAAGGGTTAAAATTATACTGAGTAGACTTCATTTCATTTACTTTAACGAGTTTGAAACAACAATTACTCAACGATATTTCCATGTGTCAGAGTCTGAAAAGAGCTGAAATAGGACTCCTCTTGGAGGAACGAGTGGTATAAAAGTATAACAACTATTTCCGGTCGTGATGGAACTACTCAAAACATGTAAAGGTCAAGAGGTTGGCTAATAAGACCACTCATCATAGATGTTTCTCAGGCAAGGGTAAAACAACCAAGTGAAAGTGTATTATCAACCAAAGAGATGGTGACGATGGAATGAAAAACCAAGGATCATCTAGTGAAAATAGGTTGATAAAAATGACAATCATGAGAGGTAAAGTGAGAATGGTTTCATTTTTACATAAGCTTGAAACATAGGAAACTATTGTTGAGTATACTTGAAGATGGTTTCATTTTTTCACAAGATTGAAACATGAGAAAAAGTTATGCTTGGATTTGGTTTCACTTTTACACAAGCTTGAAACATAAACAAACTATGCTTGAGAATGGTATCATTTTTACACAATCTTGAGACAAAGATAAATTATGCTTGAGATCATTTTGCATGCCCCCAAAATAATGAGTTGTTAACTAGGAAATCCCTTCTATGGATATAAGTGATCTCTCTAGCCCAATGTGTGGGTCTAGTAACAACCATGAGAAAAGAAGAAAACTTCCCTAACCCAGATCATAATGACAAATGAGAAAGGGAGATGGCCTACCTATCTCCTATGTGCTCGACCTTTGATGATGATCCTGATCCCTTAGATCCAAGGCTCGCTCCTCACTATTCCTTACATCCAAATACCCGCAAGAGAGATCAAAATAAAACAACAAGAGAGATCATAGCATATGCATTCCAATGTAAGTTATACAACATATCAAGGAGTATTGTACTAAGAAAACTATCATAGCCAACCTTATGGGAAGTAAAACATGTTCTGTATTAATGATTAAATCAAACAAGGAAGCATACAATCGATACCTTGATGCTGAAGGCCTCCTTTAGGATGGTTCCAAGTCCAAGCCAAACTTAACAAGATCTCCTTTCCTCTCTCACCAAAATGGCAACGCCTAAGCACAATCGAGCATAAGAATGGCAACCAGTGATGACCAACCATTTAGGGATCCACAAAAGAGGGAGGAAGGTCGACATATAGAGGGGAATTCTGTTAAGGGTAGGATCAAGAGCACCAAATGGGAGAGCTCGACCATATCTCTACCCAACAACATCCATCTCGTTGTTCTCGAAGTTTCTAGCATGCGAAGCTTCTCCTCCATTTTGGGAAAACTTGCGAGAAGAGGTTCAACATGGGATTTCATATCAAAACCCACGCTGGTAGCACTAGGTCAAATAACTACAACTTTCCATTAGCACGGGAAAGCAGTGGCTCAAAGAGTGCTCATCTTGAAATTTAGGGTTTCAGTCAACCTTCTCCAGAATTGACTCACGATAGTTTTTCTTCCATTCTTCAGGGATGTTTTAATATGTGTTTCATGATGAGTACACTTCAAATTTGTGAAAATTTTTGCACTTCGGGATGTGGAACAAAGTATTGTGTAACAGATGCCCCCTAAAGCATGAAGGTAAAACATGGAGTGATGGGTGAAATGCTTTACAAGTCAAGGCATGGATCTGAAAAACACTGTCAGGAGACCTGCAAATCAAGCATGTACATATACATATCTGATATCTCTAATATAAACATGCCTAGTGATACATCTCTGGATAGGCATCTAATCATACATGAATCCACGACATGGACGTAGCCATCCGAATAGAAGGGATCATGTGCATGGATCCACGACATGAATGAAACCATCCAAATAAAAAGGATCATATATATGGACCCATGGTATGTTCGAAGCCATCCGTATAGAGGGAAATATGTGTACAATCATGAATAAATCATAACTCTAAGCAACCTAGATTTTATCAGATGGAATACAGGGTTTTGAGCTTCGTCCTGATCCAATTAATGTGCGAATTCTAACATGTGAATAGATGTGTCGAAGTCGAGGATGAGAGAAAACCACCATATTACCGGTCAATGATGTAAACCGTTAATAGGAACGAGAGAAACCACCAATAATGCCAATGGTTCTCAAGGTACAACAACATAATCCACAAGTGTGAATAATGAAGCTGAAGTTGAACACCTTCAAAATCATTCGATCAAAGGCCAATGATGTGAAACTGTCATCAAACGTGATGAAATTGCCATTGAGGCATGCAAGCTCCAAGGTACTGGAAGGGAGTTTCTAGATCATCTTCCTAGATAATGAGCTAAAGTCGATAAGAAGTGATATGTCAAAGGAGGGCCATAATGTATCCAAAAAAAAGTGTTGGGTATGGAGATAGATAATAATATCTCCCTACCATGGGTCGACAATATTAATGAGGAAGAGAGTTTCATTAGGAATTAGCTCGTTAGATACAGTAGATGTGGTTGCAGAGGGAAGGTCATAAATCAAATTGGCGCAAACCAATGATTTATGTGATTTAGCTTTAGAAAATTCCAAATCAAATTCTTGTAGGATAACAATCCATTTAGAATACTTACCCCCCAACAACTGACAAATTAGAATGTATGTCATGAGGTTGCAATCAAAAATCACATTGGTCTTTCGTAAGAGAATATAGTGTCGAAAGCATTGAACAACGTGAATGACTTCTAAAGCCAATTTTTCTACATGGGCATATCAAGTCTCAGTGTCAATAATATTTTGACTCGGTAATAAATCACGTGTTTGTTTCCATCATCATTGCACTGAACAAGCACCATAGCAATAGTACTTTCGGCTGCGGCCAAGTACAAGAAATAATTATGGTTATAATTTGTGGCATGCAGTAAAGGAGCACTAATGAGGGAATTCTTCAATGCATCAAAGGATTTTTGAGAAACTTCATCCCAAATGAATGGGATCCCTTTCTTTAATAAGCAAGTAAATCCCTTGGTAAGTTCAACGTAATTTGGGAAAAAACAATGAAGGAAATTCGCTTTCCCTTGTAAACTCTGCAATTGATGTAAAGAAGATGGAGGGGGAAAATTCATAATGGCCTCCGACTTAAGGGGATTGATCTGGATGCCTTCCTTGGATACGAAAAAGCTTAAGAGATGACCAAATTCGACACAAAAGACACACTTATGTGGATTCAATCGAATATTGTAGTGTTGACAGTGAAGAAATATCTCTCGAAGGTGATCAATATGGTCGTAACACTTAGCAATGTGCTGGTAAGTCACCGAGATATGGTTGAACGATATGCTTATTATCGTGAAAGGCATAATACATTACTCGTTGGAAGGTAGCACCAGCATTCTTCAGAAAAAAAGGATTTTTTTTGTAAGTAAAGGTTCCCCAAGGACAAATGAAAGCAATTTTGTGTTATTTGATGGGATTAATGTTAATCTAGTTGTATCTAGAAAAACCATCCATAAAGGAAAAAATATCACTCCCAGTACATTCCCAATGATATTATCTATAAAGGGAGTGAGATAAATATCTTTAGGACATGCCCAATTGATATCATGACAATCAACATAAACACAGATAATTCCTTGTTTCTTAGTCACAGGAACAATATTCGAGACCCAATTTGTCAATGGATTAGGATAAATGAAACCATCTTTAAGAAGCTTTTCAACTTCTCCCTTTATGGCAGTTGCCTTTCTAGGGTGCATGAGATGAAGACATTGATGAAGAGGCTTCACATTCAGATAAGTAGGTATCTCGTGCACTACTATACTTGGATCTATGATAGGCATCTCTTTGTTTGACCAAGTAAAGACATCATGAAATTCTTTGAAGAGGGTGGTATAAATCTTGATCTCATTCGGAGAACAAGAAACCCTAATATGGATATTTTCGACAATCCCTGGTTTGACAAACATGTTGATGGGAATTGTAGTTGAAATTTTCCCCATGTTTCCTTCGGACAACACTTTGTGAACCAAAATAGGTGTTTGAAGTGGATGAGTCAGTACATCGGAAACAAGGTGTTGGGATAGGGCCCCTAAAGTCAGTTTTGGGGTTAGTTAACCTATTTTTGTAAATTTTTTGTGAAGAATGTAAAATCTCTGCGAAATGTGGATGCAAAGCACGCAACTAGATAGGAGAAAAAGGGGCTTTAGCCCCTTGTTTGGGTAAGTGATAGGTCAGTTTTTGAGACTCACCCATGGTCCATGGACCATGGTATTGTAAGCAAGAATGCTATACATAGTTGAGTCATAGCGAGTCTAAGAAGTAGTAGACTAGCAATTGCACCATATGTTGCAAAGGAAACGCCGTAAGGCATAAATTCAAGAAGAATAGTAACATATAAAAGACTCACAAATTCAAGAAGAATAGTGACATATAAAAAATTCACAGGTGGAGGAGGCTAGGGAGACTTGAGAGAAGAGACAACAATAGTGAACCAACATGATGAGCATGATCACGAGGGGGAGCATGATAGACATAGTGTGCATGATGAACCATTCCTTCTGCTAGCTAAGGTCCTAGATATGCTATTACTGTAACCCCTGTCTATGGTGCTTTCTCAGATGCCTTCGCCTCTGGTGGCTATACCCGTGCCTTTAATGCCTTTGCTTTAGCTAATGGGTAAACAACTGGTGCTTTGGTTGGGTCCAATTGGACTTGGATGAAAATAATGCTTGGCAAGGCACAAGCTTAATTTATGTATATAGATGTGTAGAACGAGCAAGGAATGATGAAACCCCATTTCCCAGAAGGAGCAGGGAATGACGAAACCCCATTTCCGTTTCACCTAAAATAGGGATATGTGGACCAGCATGATGAGCATGATCACAAGGGGGTGCATGACAGACATAGTGTGCAGGATGAACCATTCCCAAAGAGTGAGTCAAAGGATGAAGTTGGAGCTATGATAATGGGGCATTCGATGCCAACAAATACAAAGACATTCAACATGGTACCAAAATTGTAAGTAGATGACTTTTGGGAAAATATCAATCATTTCAAGACAAAACTTATGATGCTGAAGGAGAGAGACTTTTGGGAAAATATCAATCATTTCAAGACAAAAATTATGATGTTGAGGGAGAGAGTCTGGACATCCCGAGACACTATATTACAAGAGAATAAAAAAATTGAGGAGCTCATAGGGGTGTGTGCCAATTCAGCAGCCAAGTTGTCTAGTGTAGAGGAACATCTCAAGACCCTCACAAGGTAGAAAGAGTAGTACAATTGCGATTTATAGAGAAACCATCAACATGAGTACATAGATATGGTTTGCAACATTACCAACCCACCTTTATACATTCAGGCGAGCAAGGCAGAGTTCTCCAAATGGATCATGTTGGGTGACCTGGTGGAGCAGCATGAGTTGAGCATTGGACATAATCAACATAGTAGACTTATTCCATGTGCAAGCTTTCATGCATTAAAACCGTCCCAGAGGATGGATTGGTGAGAGATTACGAGTTGGACCTTTATTGATCAGATTATTCCTAAGAGGATATTCTTAGCCAAGGGCATATTACAGTTTGGGCCTTCAGGCATGGACAATGATAGAGGGTTGAGATGGTACCATAACCCACAAGTCCCATGACTTAGGTGGAATTGGTATCCAGGTGAATCTATTGAGGGAAATATTAGTTGGAGGATTATTTGGGATCCAGATATTAAAGGATCCATTTAGGATCATTTAGCACAAAGGTTTGTACGATATCTAGGTATCAGTATACAAACACTTTTGTTAGGGGTAGAAGCGGTACAAACACTTTTGTTGTGTGTAGAAGTGGATTACTTGAAGTCAAGAAATATTTGGGTGGGAGGATTTGTAATATTCCATTTTCTTGATATGGCCAAAATGGACGGAATCTACCCATGGAATTTGCCTTTATTTTTCAAGGGAAAATAATAAAATAAAGTCTCTAAAGAATCCATCAATCCTATTAAAGGGGACATAGTCTAGGCATTTGGATCATCCTGGACATGGGTTAGGCATTGGGATCATCCTGAGTTTGTCTACCTTATTGTGTTTGTTGAGAAGTTGAGTTTGTCTATCTTATTGTGTTTGTTGAGAAGTTGGCGTGGCTCGTTCTAGCTTGATCTTGGGGTTGTCTATATTATTGTGTTTGTTGAGAACTTGGCATGGCTAGTTCTAGCTTGATCTTGGGGTTTTCAGCTTGATCCCAAGACGAAAACCCCACAGTGAGATTTGTGTGGTGGATCCATCTAAGATTCATAAGTGGGCTTCAACGTCTTAGATTAGTCATTGTTGAGCATCCATACATGTCATTGGTAGGGGCTTCAGTATGACTTGAATGACTTGTATGATTGAAAAGGTGCCACATTAGATATTCACCCCCACAATAGTGTCTCAGATTAGTCATTGTTGAGGATCCTTAGATGTCAGATTAGTCATTGTTGAGCATCCATACATGTCATTGGTAGGGGCTTTGAGTATGACTTGTATGACTTAAAAGGTGCCACATTAGATATTCACCCCCACAACAGTGTCTTAGATTAGTCATTGTTGAGCATCCATACATGTCATTGGTAGGGGCTTTAGAGTATGACTTGTATGAATTAAAAGGTGCCACATTAGATATTCACCCCCACAATGATTAGTCATTATTGAGCATCCATAGATGTCATTGGCAGGGGATTCAGAGTATGAATTGTATGACTTAAAAGGTGCCACATTAGATATTCACCCCCAAGGTGCCACATTAGATATTCACCCCCACAACTAGATTTTTATTTATTTATTTATTTATTAAAAAGCATAAAGGGATAGAATGGAAGTTCTAATGACTAATAAAATTAATACGAATAAAAAAGACAAAAGGATAAAAAATATGGTTATGGAAAGTGCTAATAATTATTTTAAAGACAATTTTGGAAGAAAAGCAAAGTTCTAATGTATAACCTTACCATAACAACAAAAATCCCAGTAAGCCTGAACTTGAAAAAAAAAAAAAAATAATTACTAAAAGTTGAAAGAAGTCAATGGGAAATTCTAAATAACTAATGAATAATTAATAGGCAAATAAACAACATAAATTAAAATAAATAAATAAAAGAGAAATTGAAAATGTCAACAAATTTTTTTACATGGCTTTTGAGGTAAAAACTAATTTTCCCAATATAGAACTTACCATGAGATCAAAAAATCTAGTAAACTCTCAAACTTAAATGGAGTTACATTTACATAGTTTTTGTCTTAGAAAAATCTTTGATAATATCCTACACTCTTACTTTAAAATCAATGATGATCCCTTTCATAGTTTTTATTAAAATGGATCATTTGGAGTTTTTCATACCATAGTTTTAATAATTTAATATCATATAAATTTACATTAAATATTTAAATATTTGTAATGAAATTTTGTAAATGAAACTTAAATGGAGTTACATTTACATAGTTTTTGTCTTACAAAAATTTTTGATAATATCTTACACTCTTACATTAAAATCAATTGTGATCCCTTTCATAGTTTTTATTAAAATAGATCATTTGGATTTTTTCATACCATAGTCTTAATAATTTAATATCATATAAATTTACATTAAATATTTAAATATTTGCAATGAAATTTTGTAAATGATTTTAAGAGAATAAAATGTGACAAGAAAGGAAAAGTAAGAAAAAGAGATAAAATAAAGAATAAATTAATATATATATATAATATATAATATATATATATAATATTATATAATTCAAAAAATGAAGAAATAAAAAATTATAAATTACTAATATTTAATAATCAATATTCATTAGCTAAGTGTTGTCCTATATGTTTCTATGTATTCTCCATGTGTCAAATTCTAGATGCCCTAACTTCCATGTAAAGATAACATTTTTGTCATACTGAAACATTTTTGACTCCATAAGCCCAATGAATATTTTCTAATTATGTTTCAACCATTTACACTTCTTTATTTGTTTCATAGAGTTAGCCATCTTATCCATTATCAAAAACTTTAATCTAGTGAGAGAGCCCTCTCAGGTTGAGGAGGCTAAGCCTCAACCAAACGTTGGTTTCAAACAGTTACTCAAGGTCTACCTAATTAGACAACAATAGTGAACCAACATGATGAGCATGAACACGAGGGGGAGCATGACAAACATAGTGTGCAGGATGAACCATTCCTTCTGTTAGCTAAGGTCCTAGCTATGCTATTACTGTAACCCCTGTCTATGGTGCTTTCTCAAATGCAGGCTAGGGAGACTTGAGTGAAGAGACAACAATAGTGAACCAGCATGATGAGCATGATCACGAGGGGGAGCATGACAGACATAGTGTGCAAGATGAACCATTCCTTCTGCTAGCTAAGGTCCTAGCTATGCTATTACTGTAACCCCTATCTATGGTGCTTTCTCAAATGCCTTCGCCTCTGGTGGCTGTACCCGTGCCTTTAATGCCTTTGCTTTAGCTAATGGGTAAACAACTGGTGCTTTGGTTGGGTCCAATTGGACTTGGATGGAATATAATGCTTGGCAAGGCACATGTTTAATTTATGTATATAGATGCGCAAAAGGAGCAAGGAATGATGAAACCCCATTTCCCAGAAGGAGCAGGGAATGACGAAACCCCATTTCCATTTCACCTAAAATAGGGATATGTGGACCAGCGTGATGAGCATGATCACAAGGAGGTGCATGACAGAAACCCCATTTCCATTTCACCTAAAAAAGGGATATGTGGACCAGCATGATGAGCATGATCACAAGGGGGTGCATGACAGACTAGTGTGCAGGATGAACCATTCCCAAAGAGTGAGTCAAAGGATGAAGTTGGAGCTATGATAATGGGGCATCATTTCAAGAAAAAACTTATGATGTTGAAGGAGAGAGTTTGGACATCCCGAGACACTATCTTACAAGAGAACAAAAAAAATGAGGAGCTCATAGGGGTGTATGACAATTAAGCAACCAAGTTATCTAGTGTAGAGGAACGTCTCAAGACCCTCACAAGGCAGAAAGAGTAGTACAATTGCGATTTCCAGAGCAACCATCAACATGAGTACATAACCCACCTTTATACATTCGGGCGAACAAGGCAGAGTTCTCCAAATGGATCATGTCAACCACATTTTTATTTATTTATTAAAAAGCATAAAGGGATAGAATGGAAGTTCTAAATGACTAATGAATAATTAATAGTGAATAAAAATAGACATAAATAATTAAAAATATGGTTATGGAAAGCGCTAACAATATTTTAAAGACAATTGTGGAAGTAAAAGCTAATTTTCCTATTGTATAACTTACCATAACAACAAAAATCTAGTAAACCCTAAACTTTGAAATAAAATAACAAAAAAGAATTACTAAACGTTGAAAGAAATCAATGGAAAATTCTAAATAATTAATGAATAGTTAATAGGCAAATAAAAACATAAATTAAAATGAATAAATAAAAGAGAAATTGAAAGTGTCAACAAATTTTTTTACATGGTTTTTGAGGTAAAAACTAATTTTCCCAATATAGAACTTACCATGAGATCAAAAAATCTGGTAAACTCTGAAACTTAAATGGAGTTACATTTACATAGTTTCTGTCTTAGAAAAACCTTTGATAATATCTTACACTCTTACTTTAAAATCAATTGCAATCCCTTTCATAGTTTTTATCAAAATGGATCATTTGGAGGTTTTCATACCATAGTTTTAATAATTTCATATCATATAAATTTACATTAAATATTTAAATATTTGTAATGAAATTTTGTAAATGAAACTTAAATGGAATTACATTTACATAGTTTTTCTCTTACAAAAATCTTTGATAATATCTTACACTCTTACTTTAAAATCAATTGTAATCCCTTGCATAGTTTTTATTAAAATAGATCATTTGGATTTTTTTCATACCATAGTTTTAATAATTTAATATCATATAAATTTAC
>APFE031720178.1:0-38967 GCA_000404065.3 Pinus taeda
TAAACATTAAATCCATCCATATGAGAATGTTGATTTTGAGCAATTTATCCATTAATATTAGGAAAAAATTAAAATTAAGCCCTCTCATTTATATAAAAGCCTAAAAATGCTATGAATATATTCATTTTTTAACAAATATGTTAAATAAATAAAAATAAGTACTATAAAAACAAAACATTGAAATTCTACACATTAAGAAAATGTCTAGGCATAAAATCATACTAATCTACTATTTTTAGAGACTAATGAAAAAGCTTTGAAATTCGGCATATGAAGGAGATGCCTAGGCTCAAAATATTGCCAATCCTCTATTTTTAGTTGTGACATTCTAATTGTGCCATCCTGTGATTATTATTTGCATAAAATGTATCCTCCAAACTAGCATAAAATATATCAACACAATTTCATTCTAATAATTAACTTAAACAAGTTAATAAATAATCTACATAAGGATATAGCATTTGTGTAGATGCTTCACAAATACATTTGTAGTTGTAGATCTTGACAATTGCAGATGGCCTATTACAATTTGAAAATAAAACTGTACAAAACTATTAGAGTTTTAAACCAACATTTTATGTTTTGTCCATGTCATAAATCCCATAAAACTAGAATATTGAAACATAAGAAATAGATACATATATTGTTGGCCATGATCTAGTTGTGCCAACTACTTCTAGAGGCCTGGGCCAGGGTAATTATCATGACCAATCCCTGGGCTATGGGTGGATGAGGTTGGATGAAATTCCATCACTGTACAAATGGACTATTACAGTTTGAAACCAACATTTTATGTTTTTTGCCATGTCATAAATCCCATAAAACTAGAACATTGAAACATAAGCAAACGATACATATATTGTTGGCCATGATCTAGTTGTGCCAACTACTTCTAGAGCCTTGGGCCAAGGTAATTACCATGACCAAACCCTGGGCTATGGGTGGATGAGGTTGGACGAAATTCCATCACTGTATAAATGGACTATTATAGTTTGAAACCAACATTTTATGTTTTTTCCATGTCATAAATGTCATAAAACTAGAATCTTGAAACATAAGCAATAGATACATATATTGTTGGCCATGATCTAGTTGTGCCAACTACTTCTAGAGCCTTGGGCCAGGCGATTACCATGACCAATCCCTGGGCTATGGGTGGATGAGGTTGGACGAAATTCCATCATTGCAATTTCCTTCCACTTTGCTGGTGTATTTTCATTCATTGACTTATTGTGATGCCCTGAAAAGATTTTGAGATCCACCATCTTTGCTTGCCAACGTTTCAACCTCTTTGATTATGTGGACATCATTATGAGGAGGCTATCCTGTATTGAAACTTTGAACTAGGTGGAAGCGAGTTTGTTCTCTGATGGCGTGATTGGTAATTGTTGAAGAATGTAACTAGTGTCATTCTTCATAATTGTATTGGTCAAAAGAAAGAAAAATGATTTTTTTTATTATTAAAATAAATTGACTTATTAAAGCATGGGTTTCATGCTTGGGTCAATGATTAATAGGTCAAAACCTCCATTGTAGGCTTCTAATGTTTATGTCAAGTGTCCTTGTCCATGTCATCATGTAAAAGACCCTTCTTGGGCTCTATCTATCAAGAAATAAATTTATTTTGATGTAAAATGATTCATCTAGGCCTCCTCCCAACAAGTCGGCCTCAAGTACATCAAGTCAGCCTCATTATGGTAGCTACAACCACTATAAATTGAAGTGCTACTTGACTTATTTGAGCATCCAATTCAACAAGTTCGATTTGCAATCATAAGGAGAAGCGAAGGCAAGAAGGAAGGGTGTAAAAGGCTTGGAAAAGAAGAGAAATCCTAATGAAGAAAGGAGAAACTCTAGCGAAGAAGAAAACTTCATTTTTCTCTCACTTTCCTTCACACATGCAAATAATATAAAACTGTAGGAGGGCCAAATTTGTAGACTTGAAGTTGGGATGAAATTTTGAAGCAGTAAGGTCGAAATTCTTTCTTTGATTTAGTATAGTTGTAGTTGATCATTGAAGCTTGAAAGAACAGTTTGAGGGATGACTTGGTGGAGGAGGAAGGTCTTTCGGTCTGGCCTAAGGTCTTGGTTTGTGTCAATTTGATTATAATATAATAGTGGAAGAGTTGGACTGGGTTTTCCCCTAGATAGGGTTTTTGCCCTGACTGAGAACCTACATCTTGTGTCCTTTACTGTGATCTTCATTGTTTGGAATTTGTATTGATGAAAGGAACACAATAAATTGAAAGAAGAACTAATACGAAGAAAAAGAGGAATCATAAGAAACTTTCAAAGTCTTAGAGAAATATACCTAATGAACCTAATACATATAATGCCCTAGATTTCTCAATAATAACTTCCATTTCTTTATTGTCCATATCCTTCTCATGTATGCATCTTGAAAGAAACTTTTCTCTTGGTTGTTCATTGCTGAGATCCTTCTCATGTATTCATCTTGAAATAAACTTCGCCCTTTGTTGTTGTGATGAACGTCAGGTTGCTTTAAAGAATGAATAACATGATGATTGAATCCTATATGCCAAGATTTGACAATGGAGTACGATAAAACACATAATAGCATGAGAGTGACCCATGTTGACAACAAACTAGCTTCATTACATCTTTCCCAAAGTCCAAAGTTCAATTTCATTTTAGAAAATTTAAAATAATTAACTTAGAATAAGATATGTTGATGTACCAAAACCTACCAAACAAGACTTGGCCATGGCACCTAAACTTTAATCAATTCAATCTCATGTTTTTCCTGGTAGCGGTAGCATCGAAACTCATCTCTTCCAACAACGACCTCCACCGCCAATTAGAAGCAATGATTACAATAGGAAGCACCCACATCAATGTAATAATTAGTGATAAAAATAATAAAAAATTTCATTTGAGATTGATCCGGTATGCCTATGATATCAACATGATCCAAGATCTTTTCTCCGGTTGATGTTAGCAGAATTGAATTAAAAAAGCATGCAGAAACCACATATGTGAAATACTTAAAGAAGAAGTAATCTAAAAGAGGCCATAAATGACGATGCACACAATGCTTGATAACAGAGTTCGTCCAATGTGTACTACATCTTCGGGCCTTGCTTCAATGGTGGGGAGGTCACTTCATTCATCTCAACAAAAATGAAAATGAGTGCATGGAAAAATGCGTCATTATACCTCCAATTGTGAGGATGACCTGAAAATGGGCTACTCAAACTATATCATACTCCATACAAGCAGCTTCATCTTGGAATTCTATGACCTTAGAGTATAAACATGACCACCTTTTGACCTGTGCAAGGCTACCTCGAAGTTTGTGCCAAAACATTAATGGCACATGTTGTCTTCTACCATAAGCCCTAAGATATGTTGCTCAAAATCCAAATATGACTTCACCAATGAAATCCTTGCAAAATTCCGAGTAAAATGAATATAAACCCTATGATATTCTGCTACAGTCATCTCTGGACCTGTCATAAAATCTTTAAATTCCACAACAAAATCTTTAGAATCTTGATCTGAGTTCCACAGCACGTCAGCTCCACCTATTTGCTCACATCTCTAGTTGCTTGGCATGCACTCTTCGTTGAATGGATGGGAAATGTTATAATAAATGTGTGTCGACAAAGTTAACAAAGGCTCGTCGACCAACTGAACGATTAGTGCATGCAAATATAGTTCATTGTTTTGGAAAGTTCGGGGGTGTTGGTAATGTTGGCATTGATGTCAAATTGTCATAATTGATGGATGTGTTGACATTAATTCATGATGTATGTCATTGTTGCAAGAGTGCTTGAAATGCAAAGGATGAAATTGATGTGAAGTTCAAAGGCTATGATAATCAATGTGAAGGTTGAACATCGTCAAATGGAACATAAAATTTTGAGACACAAGTTGGAAAATATACGCTTTCATTAAATAGAAATTTGTATGATACAATATAATACAAATATGATTTGTCTAGACTTGTAATCATTATTGGTTGAGCTGTTTTATTTCAGCTCTATTTTATATTACAAATTCTCTTTGAGAACTAAAAATGAAGAGACAAGCTTGTGAGCAGTTTTTAGAAGACCAATAGACAATGCTTCATTTCATATTACTGCAAAGAATATTAATAACCAATATGGTTTGCTTCTAAAATATACAATGTGGAATGGAAACATAACTTTTTGAAGTGAAGTAGTCTGCATAAGAAAGTTGATGAGAAGCAACGAAGGAGGCACAAAGTTGAAAAGGAGAAGCAGTGCATATTTACAGTAGACTTGTTGCAAGATGTGGTCCATTGAAAGAATATGGTATTCAAAGGAACTCTGTCATTATCCTGAATTTAAGACTACAAGGTGGTGCCCTAGGAGCGAGCAAACCACCAAAATCGTCTTCGACTAATAAGGGTCTGACTTCGTTCAAGGATGCATTAAGAGGGAAAGCTTCCACACAAGACAAACAAAACCCAAATCTGACAATCCCAGGTCCGTACATTGTAGAGAAGATGGAGAAAGCCCCATATATGTCTATAGAATTACCAGAAGTAAGTGGTCTCTTCACTACTTTGCAAGCAAAAGTTATCATATTTTGATTTAATGGTTTCTGGTCCAAATATGAAGATCTAAATGAGTGGATCTACCTCAACTGGACCAGAGATTGTGACATTTATCTCTGTGCAAAAGGTTTTTTTTGTGGTTAAGTTTGATACTCAAAAAGACTTTAATTATGTCATAAATGAAGGACCATGGTTTTGAGGAAGGGCGGGTCTCTTCGTAACCCCACAGTTTCTTGGTTTTGATGCAAACTCAATGGTGGTTACAAAATGTCGGTTTGGGTAAGGCTACATAACCATCTACCCCCTTTTGGAACCACCAGGTCTTAGAAGGCATTGGAAACTCTTTGGGAAGGTTCCTAAAGATGGATCGAGAAAGAATGGACAATGGTATCTTCACTTTTGCCCATATTTGTTTGGAGATGGATTTAAATAAAGACCTTCCCGATTGTTTTCACCTAACACGTCAAGACTTCAAGTGGACATAGTGGTTAGATTTTGAAAACATTGTCTGTAGATGCCGCATTTGCCATCAAACAGGGCACTTGTAGAACACCCGCAAATAAGCAAATAAAAGAACACAAAATAGATCACAAAAGAAAAAAAGGATGGAAATTCCCAGACCCTCCTTCATCAGATGATGAGGATTAAGAATTGGATGAGACCCAGCAACAACCAAAGATGAAAAATCAACAAGGTTCTCAAGAGGAGGGAGAAGACAAGGAGAAGGTTCAAAACAAACAAGAAGAGAATCCAAATAACTTGACAGTGGTTCTGATTCTCAAGAACCAACACGAGGAAAAAAACCACAAATAAGGCACAGGTGGAACTAAGTGATCTCATGTATCTGAGAGCTTATATTTAGATAAAGAAGCCTCAAAAATTTCAAGAAATAATGAGTTGACAATTGTTACTACAACTCCATCACTTGGGGTTTGACAAAAAGTCCAAAAGAAAAAACCAGTTTATCTGGCTAAATGTAATTGAAATTTTTTATTTTTTGTAGCTTAGCTACCATGAGTGTTTTAAGCACATACACTGGTCTCTTGGGACAATTCCTGAATGCACTTGTGCATCTACTCTATGTAAATTTTTATTTTATTAATAGAAAGTTACTGATTTTTCCTTGAAAGAAAAAACAAAAAAAGAAAAAAAAAACTAGAAAAAATGAAGCACCCTTCTTCATCTTGAGGTTATATAGCTTCTTCATCAAGAATAAATTATTTGATGTCGTATTCATATCATATAAATCATGAAAATTCTTCCTACATTAAAGTAGACACTATTTGTTTTTTTATTTTTTGTAGCTTAGCTACTCTGAGTGTTTTAAGCACACACACAGGTCTCCTAGGACAATTCCTGAATGCACTTGTGCATCTATCTATGTAAATTTTTATTTTATTAATAGAACGTTACTAATTTTTCCTCGTGACAAAAAAAAAAAAAAACTGAAGCACCCCTCTTCATCAAGAAGAAATTATTTTATGTCGTATTCCTGTCATATAAATTATGCAACTTCTTCCATAGCCCGTCTTTTGTCTTCTCACTTGCTACATTAAAGTAGACATTATTTGCTAGGTACTGATGAATTGTAGCAATGACCTTCCTATCCAACAACATCTAAGCTTCATTTGTCATTGTTGAGGGTTTCTTTGCCACTTCTTCAATTGGTAAATACTGAACCTTTAGAATCCGAATATCCTCCATTTCTAATTTCCATAGGGTGAAATTGGCCCCATTCTACTTCTCGATGTGGTTTACTATATTACTCTCCATAGTGCTTAGTTTACACCACCTAGAGTTCTGATACCAACTGTTAATAAAAGATAGTAGAAAAAAAGTATTAATAGTTTTTAATTACAATAACAATGAAAATATTACATTTCACTCACTTCTTTCACCCTTTTCTTTTTACTCACACCCCTGTAAAATTAGATTTCATTAGAATAGCATGGGCCTAATACCATGGGTACCGATACATGAATGTGAACAACTTTGAACTTGATTTGGTCTCACTAACTCCTAATCAACTTTGACCTAATCAAGATAAATCGAGAGGACAACTCGCTCTAATTAGCTAGCTAGTTGTGTCCTATGTATTTATGATGTTGAGAATTACATATGTATATATGTTAATCTGTGGATTTGAATTTGAAGCAAGTGAATGACTATTTATGGGTTAGTATAGTATGCCATTTGTGTTTAGTATGTTTTTGCGCTGCCACCATTTCGTCCACTACTAGAAAATTCACATTAAAAATAAAGTGGGTGATATATATTGATCAATGTTATTTTCCACCTTTAAAAACTAATGGTATCGATTGACATACAAAAAGCAGAAAATGACATCAATCAACATATTAATGTGGTTGTAATAGTTCACGATTGATATGCTAGAAAAAGATTAATAAACCACTGTTGACTAGAATTGACTATGGTCAAATATTGTTGACTATTTATGCTTGATGATACTGAACATAGTTAAAAAAAACTAACCATAAACAATAAAAAATAACAATAATTAATTATGATTAATTATAAATAATCATAATTAGACCAACACCCTTCCATCTGCATCAACATTGCAACCATTCAAACTAACCACTATTTCTATCTCTAATAACTATAACTATGATTATTAATATTTGTAAAAATTAAATTCAAGTTCTTCATTATGTAATTTTATATGTTCTTTAAACCCTCTTTCTTATCTTCGTAACATCTCATAGTGATTAAAAAAACTTTTTATGTCTTTGAGCAAGATAGTCCCATAAATTTCCTTCTAGTTCTATCTCACTTTATAACATTGAATAGTCATTATTCCATCACTTTTTATAACATTGAGTAGTCATTAAAAAGAGATACATTTATGTCATTGGGAAAATAGTCCCCCAAGTTTCTTTCTACAATCTCATTCCACCGCTTTAAAGTTAGGTTAATTTTATTTAAAAACTATTACAAAGTGTCATTCTGAATTTTGATGATTCAAATTTATTTTAGATCCTTAGAAAATAAAGTGATTCTTATCCATGTGACCCATAGAATTTCTTTTAAATCTTTTAAAAATCAAGCAATTCTTGTCATGTGAGCAAACAATAATTAAAGTGTGAAATTAGATAATAATAAGTATATTCTCGGTATTCTTCCTATGTTTAACACATAGGTAGGTGAATTCAACTTTTTAAGATCTCTAGGTTTTTTTCCTTTTCCTCCAGAAGGAAAAGATGTCGACATTTCATTAATTATGTATATATATAATATTTTAGATGAGGTGAATACAACCTTTTAAGATGCCTAGGTGTTTTAGTTTTTCTGTAGAAGGAAAAGATGTTTATATTTAGTATTTTTTTTTATTTAATTTAGAGATTCATATTTATAAAATTAAATATATATTTTATATTATTAACATTTTTATATTATATAATATATATATTTGAGGTTATATAATAATATTTGAGGTTATGTGATTTTTTGAAATGATTTGCAAATTTAATTTGTAGTTTGAGTAGTTATGATTCACAAGTATTTAAGTGGTCAAAATTAAATAAGAATTGTACTTGGTATTTAAGTCATCCAAATCAAATAAGGATTGTACTTGCTATTTAAGTCGTCCAAATCAAATAAGGATTGTACTTGCTCTGGCCACACGAGCCCTTAGCATGGCTAAATTTTTACATATGAAATTTCAAATCAGTAACCTTTACATCAAAAAGCATTTTAACAATACACCTTTTTATGGTTTACAACAAACCCCAAACCCTATTATCTCTAAACTTTCAAATTTCTTTGTACCCGTACACCATTCATCTACACAACCCCACAAAAACATAATCTTCCTTAATATGAAGATCAATAACAAACAAATTCACACTAAAATATAAAAAATATAATCACCAAAAAAATAACATCATCTCTGCAAATTGTACCCCTCTCTGCAACATCCAAATAATCGTACCTACAAGAGTGGATTTCTATAGCAATATCATATATGTTGGAGGGCAATCTCGCTTTGGCATAAATGAAACCGTATTGTAGGCTCTCCATATTAGAAACTTCGCACCGCTCTCCTCTTAAATAACTTAAACCGTCACTTTCCACCTCATTTGAATAAATAAATAATATTTATGTGTTTTCTATATTTTATTTATTAATTTTATTAGAGATTTCGGTGAAATGTTAAATTTAAATAATATTTACGTGTTTTCTATATTTTATTTATTAATTTGATTAGAGATTTCGGTGAAATGTTAAATTTAATTAATTTTATTAGGAACTTTTGGCTGAAAATGATAAATTTTAAAATTTATTTTATTTTTTTTAAATTGTTTTAAAAACTCTTGATTTATTATATATAAAAAGTAAATATTTTAAAGATATGCCATTATAATATGATTATTAATATTTTTTATTTATTAATTAATAGTTTAATTATTTTTATCAAAAATTAATAAAATAATCGATTTAAGTATTAAAATTGTATATATAGAATATTTTTCACAATTTTAAACTTTTAAATATATCCTATTTTTTAAAGTTTACTGTGTGCTCCACATATATAGAATATTTTTCACAATTTTAAACTTTTGAAAATATATCCTATTTTTTAAAGTTTACTGTGTGCTCCACTGAAATAAAGCAGAATCAAATGCCTAAATAGAGAGTCTATTGAAACTGTTTTTATTAGGCGTTCGCTGGGGAGCAGAAATTTCGTCGGCCAAAAGTTTTAGGAATCTTTATACATATCTATATTTTTTTTTTTTAAATTTTTGATAGTGAGAGTGTTCTAATTATGTTTTTCAGAGTAAAAATAAATTCAGCACAATGTAAAATTTGTAAAATAAAATATATCAAAATATTAAAACAAAATGTTTTAACTTAAAATTGTCAAAATTTTAACAAAAAGTAGTGCTTAAATTTCCAGTATTTTCCAGAAAATAAACTAGAATACGGCTTTTATTATCGTACACTGTCGACACGACACTCGCGGTTCACAGGATAGCAACCTTACATTACAGCAACCCCTTTTCTCTCGCAAAATAGGCCAAAATGAAAATAGAAAGAAAAGGAAGGGAGTAGCTTTTAAATGAGGGAGGAACTACCTTCCCTTCCCTTAAAATGAAGGATGGAAGGAACTGGCTTTTAATGGAGGAAGGAACCATCTTTAGTCTCCGTGAAGAAAGTGGCTGGGTTTCTTATGAAAGAAGCAGAGGAATCGTTGCATCATTCGTGTGAAGGGTTTAGCTTTAGTTAAATGTGAGAGCAGGCCTCTGCAGCGCAGGAAAGTGAAGGGTTTAGCTTTAGTTAAATGTGAGAGCAGGCCTCTGCAGCGCAGGAAAGTGAAGGGTTTAGCTTTAGTTAAATGTGAGAGCAGGCCTCTGCAGCGCAGGAAAATAGGAGAACGTGGTAAAGGGGATAGAGGAAAGGAGAAGAAGAGGAAAACATTAAAAGGATGGAGGATATGTATGGTTTAATGGCGGCCTTCCAGTTATTGCAGCAGCGAGCTGCCGTCAAACACGCCTCGGAAAAATTCGATAAGCGAGCCCTCCTCCAGCTTCACGATGATTTCGGCCGTGAGCTGAGGTCCCCAGCAGAAGGCACTATACAGATACGCTCATCCGTCACTGACCCAATTACCAGCGGTGGCGCAGCTTGTTCGGCTCCGCTGGAAAAGCTGAACCCCATTTCCTTCGACGAGTTGAAGGTCGGGGAGGTCCATCGAGGCCGCGTGGTTTACGGGATGTTGTGCGCAGATGCCCACAAGATATGCAGTATCGTGACATTGCTGGAAGACAAGAATGGACTAGCCGTCAGGCTGGAAATCTACAACGCCGCTCTGTCACATACCCCGGAAACCTCGCATGTAAAAGTAGGGAGTTAAATTTTTTTTATACAAATTACCCACAAGTAATTATCCAAATCACAACGCCTCAATTCCTCAATAACCATTAGATATAATGATCATTAATACATCAAGTAAATAGCAGTAAAAGACAATAAGTTGCATAACCAATTGCATAACCATTAACCACCAATGTGGTAGTGTAATAACATAAATTGTCTCATGAACCTTGCATCCATTTTATGATTTTCCTTTACCATACAAATTAATCACATACTTTGGACATTATGATTATCACATCAAATAAAGAACCATCATCATCAAGGATTCAACATCACCAAACCGACACAAAAGGCAATCACACCATTGAACACCGATATACCCTGGAAACCCCGTAGGGTGAAAACCAGCAAACGTTTAATTTTATTATTAAACGCCCATGAGGGTTTTCACCCCTCACTCAATGGCTCATAAGGGATTCCATCCCTTAACCATTGTTATGAAATCATTACAATGAATTATCATTAAGTTATTACATAACTAGCTAAAAGCTAATACATTTTCCATGAAACCCTTTCCTTACATACCACCACATGCAACATTCGTTGTGGCGTGATTGTTCTAGCATTAGACGATCCTGCAACTCTAACTCATCTGGATGGCCCATTAATCCTTTTCCTGCCACAATGTTAAACATCACTTTTCTTTGGCACCAACCGCCATTGTTTCCTGTTAATGTTGTCATCATCAAATTTTGGCAACAAGATTATATACCATATTAATGAATCAATAATCAACCTCTAAAAGAGATCTTTTAACATCTACTCATCTGCATGAGCAAGCATAACATACTAATTAACTAGTACATATATTCAAGTAAATTCTTATTCTACTTTTCACAATGCTTATTTACACTAATGCATATTTCTCTTTAGGAGAACTAATCATTAGTTTTGCAAGTCCATGTTCTCATTATCAACATTGACATCATGATTATATTTATAAATAATCATATTAACTAGCACTGCACATATTCTTAAAGGGCACAATCACTAAGGTATTCCTTCATTCCCTTGAAAGGACTAACTTAAATATCAGTTATAATCTTCTTGCATGAAAATTTACATAGACTTTTTCAAAAGAACTAGTCCCTTAGCTATCACTTTTGATGCATGCGAATATATAAAGCATTCTCACACAACCTGTAGTCTTTTCCTACATGCGAACATATATCCTTTCTAAAGAAAGCTAACACAAATCTCGTGTGCATACACATCTCATTCAACAAGAAGCTAAGATAATAGTTATGTGAGCATAATAGTAATCACCTATCATTTTCCTAAAGAAATATGGCCCAATAGTTCTTCTAGCCATACAAAGAATATATCTTTAGAACACATTGACTATTCTTTACGCATCCAATAGCTTATCATAAGAGCCATCATAAGAGCCCTCCTTGAAAGTATGCAAAACATAATCCCTTTTCTACAATTCTATCAACATTTCATGTAAACAATTACATAATTCTTTCTTAAGGGAAATCATTATAACCTCATTTCACTATATTCCTATATGAAGGATTCTCAAGCTTCCCTTTCGAGAAATTATTAAAGATATCCATCTTTATGCATAAAAATCAAGATACAAAACAAGGTTAACTTACCCTTTATGCATCAAAATCAAGAAGTCAACACAACTCGTCTAACAAGACAATCTTTCAAGAGATTATATTTTTCAAGAAAGTTAACATGACCACTTTCTCTATGTACACACAAAATCACAATAGCTACCCGTACGTGCATGCAACATGTGTCTTTCCTAACACAATTACTTTTACTTCAATGCACATAATCTTTTCATGAAACAAGTAGGGTTCTTGATATGATATGAACACTATTCATATGTCTTTTAAGAGTAGGAAACTCTATTTTTGTTTCAAGAGATTTCACATAAAAGCCATCATTTTCATACATGAAGTATACACACTTTTCTAAAATGAAACTATATTTATATGTATATAACACATACTCTTTCTTCAAGAAAGTTAGAAGAGAATAACTATGTGCCCAGAAGCACATCATTAGCTATCTCTATCATGCATGTAATGCATAGTTATTTTACTAGAACTTAGAAACCAGCTAGTATCATAATGCAATAAGCATATATATCTTTTTCAAGAAGCTTCTATTAAATAAAAATACATAACTTTTCACGCTATGTCCTGAGGACATTTATATGCCTCATCTTCTTTTCTCAAAAAAGATATTTTGGGCTATATTTAACAAGGATTTTATTCCAAGAAAATGACAAATCTACTTAGTTTTTAACACACAAGATTCACATGTAATCTTTGTAATAAAATCTACACATTTACTTAGATTCTGTGTGCATATTGCCTATTTTCCTTTCAAGAAATAGAATCTAAATAACATGTGTAATTAGGTTTCTCTAGAATTTGTCAAATATCTTTAACGCACTCTCATAAAAATTGCTCCAATCTTAGTTGAAGAATAACCATTTTCAACGCAAATATTCTTTTAAATTCTGAACAGTTCCAACATATTGTTCATGCAAGATTAAATGAAGAACTGAGCATTTACATCACTTGTTTATTTCCAAGAAGACTAATGAATGACCCAAACCCAGGTCTCTAAATACTTATAACAGAAATCAAGTCTATTCAAGCAGATAAAGTTTTCTACTGCGTGCCCAATATCCATATCAAATAACAGAGCAATAGACAGTTACAAATCTGGAAAACCCTCAGTTGTCACAAAAAAAATAATAGCAAAAGAACTACTACGTTCAGAACAGAAGTGAGCTCTGGAGTATTAACGGAGTTGAAGCCACGCTTATATATATGCAATTTGGGAACAAAACTTACGAGAATTCTCTTTTCAGAATGCAATATTGTAAATATAATAACATGCACATATTTGAATTCAAGAGAATCGAGCAAGATACTTATCTTTTCAGTTTCAAGAAGCCGCTCGGCTTTACCTGAGTCGGAGAAGGGGACGCGTTGCCATGCAAATCATGACGTTTTACTTCAAACATGCAACTACCGTGCGCAGATTTAAACACTTTGTGAAATTTTCAAACTCAATTCCCTCGATTCCCTCTGCGTCTTCTCTATCTCTATCTCGTCACCAAATTCAACACGCTGCTGCCAATTACACAATCTCAGACGAAGCCCCTTCCCTTTCTCACTCTGAGCACAATAACTTTAGGAATGTGAATGGTAATAGTAATGAGGCTGAGGAGGACTCGACATCGCTGTCACTATCAATGATAGTTTAAGAAATGGTTTCGTGGACCAGCGGACATCCCTGCAAGAAACAACTTCCTTCTCGTCATATGCTCCGTGCCTTCCATCGTTTCCTTCATTCTCGTTCAGTTCCACAACAGCCAAGAATCAATTAATAACTAATTCGTAATCTTGAATTACTTTTATGCAGGGTTATGGTTATTATGATAGGGATATTACACGCTCCCTCGGGGGCGGACGTCAAGAGGCTTTACCCCAAGGGTGCCACGGTGGCCGTCAAGGAGCCCTATTTTAAAGTCGCCGCCGACGATGGCCTTATTATCCGCGTCGACAACCCCGCCAACGTTGTTAAGGTCATGGCTGAGAAGGGGAAGCGGACGGAGAGCCTGCTCCATGTGGATGTGGAGGACATGAGAAAAGAAGGTAACAGGTGCTTCAGAGAACAGAACTGGGAAGCGGCGGCCGAGTATTATACGAGATGCATTGACGCCGCTCTGATTCAGCTCAAGGAGGGCTCCTCCAATGCTAATAATAGCATCGACAACGGCCTTCTACTTGCGTATTCCAACAGGGCAGAGACGTGGTTGCAGATAAAAGAATTCAAATCGGCGTTGGAGGATTCGGACGACGCCCTTCGGATCGATCCCGGGCATCTCAAAACACTATACAGGAAAGGCCGGGCTCTTCTCGGGCTGCGGCATTATGGGGCGGCATGCGAGTGCTTGAAGAAAGCAGACAAGACCAGTGCCGGGCAGAGGGAAATACAAGCGGCGCTAGGCCAGGCCAAGACCTTCTACGCCCAGAGCTTGAATGGCAAGTATGACATTTCGGACTATCTGCTCGGACGTGGATCTACTCCTCCGGAAGTGGCTGATTTCGTGGGCTCTGTGGAGATCAAGATGACCGAAGACGGCCGCGGGAGAGGACTCTATGCCACCCGAAAAATAAAGACCAGACAACTGTTGCTGGTAAGCAATGCTGTCGCAGTTGTTTATGATAGCGTCTTTGCCAACGTTACTACCGCGACTCGAGAAGATCACTTGTCCGCGGTCGTCTGTGCTGTCAGTAAATCACAGAGATTGCTCCGCCAGGTGTATAGTTTACAGGATTCCCCTATGTCTTGCAGCCTGGATGCTCCAGCTATTGATCTGTTTAAAACGGAAAGCCCAGGAGAACAAAATGAAAATTTGGTGGTGGATGTTAAGCGCATTCGGGATATTATAGGTCTGAACGCATTCGGTGGAACCGTACAGATGTTTGCTTCAAAATCAAGTATCTATGAAGCCAATCTCCGTCAGCAAGACCGTTTTCACGGTCTGTGGTTGCTGCCGTCTTTCATTAACCATTCCTGCTTGCCGAACTCGAGCTGGCTGGAAGTGGGAAGCGCCATGTTTATTCACGCGTCCAAGCCTATCGAGAGAGGAGAAGAGATTACCATTCCTTACTTCGATGTCCTGGTTACCTTACCGCAGCGCCAAGCCAGGTTCAAGAACTGGGCCTTCATGTGCAAGTGCAGGAGATGTATTCTGGAACACTCTTTCAGGACATCACTGGAGCCTATAATTACCCAAAGATTTGATGAACTGATTTCTGCAAGGTGTCGTCGACAGCTCTCCGATGTGGATATTCAGGCAGGCGCAGAGTACTTGAGTCTTTGTGTAGAGGCAGAGGAGATCATCCGGAGTTCCCACGTGTTAAAAACTGAAGAAGAGAGGCTCTGGATTCGTGCATCGTTTGTATGTCCATATCTAGTAGCAGCAACAGTGTCCAGAAACTCCCTTTCCGGCATGTTGGATGGTAGCTTTCCTTCCTGGGACAATATTATGGAGGTCATTCAAACCACTGCGCCTGGGGACATCCTAAATCTGAAATTGGCCGCGGGAATGTTCAAAAATGTCCAGCTTTTGATGGGGGATGAAAATGAAGCATTTTTAACGCAACAGAAGGCAGTCCAGGCAAGGGAGGCATGCATCCGTGTCTTTGGCAAACACAGTGAAGATGTTCTCAAAGCGTTCGTCCTCGAATATTCAACTGAAATGTAATTTAGTCGGTAGTACCCCTGCCATTATAATAAAGATCACATTATGTAAATATACAAGTATTTGAACATCCTTCAGACTACCAAATAGGGGTTTTTTTTGTAAATTTTGTTACAGGTTTTGTATAACTCTATACTGTTGACCACGGTCATCTTTCTCACTGCATGTGCCATGGGCACATGGTTTTTTTTTTTAATTTTGTTACAGGTTTTGTATAACTCTATACTGTTGACCACGGTCATCTTTCTTACTGCATGTGCCATGGGCATTTATAACATGTAATTTTTTTATAATGGAAATTATGATTTTTCTTTCCAAAAAAAACACATTAGAGGAGCGTATTTGGGTTAAGAATACGAATTATGTTTACCGATTAATTAGTTTGTCATTCACAGTGTTTTAAAAAGTATTTGCGTTAAGAATCCGAATTACTTCAAATTATTTCGATATGCTATTGTTCACTGATTAATTAGTTCGTCATGCACAGTATTTAAAAAATTAATTTCTTGGTATAAAGATAAGCGCGGTTGAATCGTGTTGAATAATGGCAAGAGCTAATCAGCTTGCAATAAGGTATTAAATGACTGGTTAGTTGCATGCTTTTTAATTTTATAACACACTTTATTATTTTTTATTTATCTCGTTATACGCTAGTGTGTTATAGAGTTAAAGACATGCACCTAATCAGTGATTTAATGCCCTATGGCAGTTAGCTCTGGTTCAGGAGAGATATATTTTGATATGGGAAGTGTTTAGATAAACGATGCTTTCATATATATATATGAATGAAAAATTAAATAAGCAATGTTTTTATATATATAAATGAAAGAATAATGATATTTATGACAAAAATATAAATGGTTTTTAATAAATATGAAAAATTATTTATTTATTTATATTATGAATTATTTTAACTATAAATTTGTAATAAATATAAGTACTGTGTCGTAGAAACAACCCAAAAGGAAAAATGGATGTTATATATAAAATAAAATGCATAGAACTGTTTAAAGTAGAAAATAATATTCTCATATTATACTTATTTGTAATATATATATATATTTGTAATAGATATAAGTTTTTTTATTTGAATAATGCTGTATAGCTAGTTTTATCTGTTGTTTAGTTTAATTATTGAACTTTGAAAAGTATGAACCAATTTCTATTTGAACAAAGGCTAGATAATAGCTATGCTTGCTTAGTTTAAATATAGTTAAATTAGATTGAAAAGCAATAAAGATATACGACTTTTGACTAATAAAAATTACAATTAAAATAACAAAATAATTCATGAACAAATAGAGTTTTTATAAAATTTTGTCTAGATAGAGATAATGCAGTGAAATCTAAGTAAAAATTTTGTCTCCATGATGTCAACCAACTGATAATAATTTCATAGATGACCCACAAGCATGTGAATGTAAGAGTCTAGATGAAATCTACAATCTCCTAATGGGAATTGAAGAGTCTCTTCACTGTCCAAATGGGATAAGAGTAAGTCATGGCTTGATTTTTTTTTGGTCAATGCCCAAATGTCAAATACATTTTTCATATTTCTTTAAAATTTCCAATTTTTTTTGTTTATTTTTTTATTTACCATACAATAGATGAGAATTCAAATAATTAGTAATAATAATAAAAAGTTAAAACTTTTAAGTAAAAATGATTTTGTTTGGATATATATATATAATGCCATTGAGTTTACTTATAGCTAAATTAAAATTTAATAATGTAATTTGATAAATAGATGGCCGTTGAAATTAGGCAAAAAAAAAGAGAAAATAAACATACAAAAATTTAAACCAGAATCGACAAACATTGCATTATTTAATTAATTATTTTTATACAAAATAGTTTTATTTTATAGTTGATAATTTTAATAACAAACGTATTAATTAAGATTTTGACAAATAGAATGTTATTTTTGTTACATTTTTACGATTGATTATACCTTAAATTTTATTATTAATAATCAATAAAAATATTATATTTCCTAATGTGATAAATTAAAATAAATTTAATTATAACTTTATTAAATTAATTTAATATTAAAATTAAAAAATTAAATAACTTATGAAAAATAAATAAAAAATTATCTCATAAAAAATTTAAAAACTCTATTAAATAAATTTGGCCAAATAAAAACACTCAAATATGCACTCCCTACTAGACTATGCTTTCACGCCTACAATAATTATAACACTCAAATATGCACTCCCTACTAGAGTATGCTTTCACGCCTGCAATAATTATAACTAATAAAATAATTAGTTGAATGATTGATATGACGTGCCATCTACATAGCTTTTACTCTGCAACATAAGTAATTTTATCTTGTTATTATCCCTTACCTTACCAGGGCAGGTATAACGCAATCGTTCATTCGTTGAATTTGACATAATTATTGTTTCACCACAAATCAAACCTGTTAATTTTATAAAAAGAAATTAATTTATTTTTTAATTATATTCTATATGTTTTTGCATGGTGATTGATGGAGAGCTTAGGTTTTATTTTGTAATTATTTTTCGGAGATCATTTGCTGTACAATCTAGTTTATTGACAAGACATGTTTAGTGTAACTGGTCAAAGAAAGCTGTGATGGTTCATTATTGTTCCTGCGGTATCGAAATACATAAACAAGCGAATTTTGGGCAACCAATAAATCCCATGCTATTGGGTATTTACTGTCTGTAAGACCATCTCTGACACGACCAAATGCCATGCTAACCATACATACCATGCTATGCATCCGGAGGCGCATCTGAGATGTGACGCTCCATGTTTTCCGATGGTTCCATTTTTCCGAGCAGGGGAACCTGGAATTAATGATGCAATAAATATTTCTTGCCTACAAACAAATGCATCCAAGTTTGAATTTGCAACCCCGCTTGAAATTTGAATTTTGAATTTATATTTACCGCTCAACGCACTCTTTCCATACCCAGCAGTCACCATGTGCTCTGCTATGCTAGGAAGCTCCTGCTCGGCACCAAGCGACATCCCCCGTCGACGTTAGAATTCCTACCTCGACTGCCACTGCCGCTGCAGCTGCTCCCGTCGTCGTCTATCGTCCCGTCGTCCGACAAGCCATCTTCCAGGTCAGCGCCAAGTTTGGCTTGACATTCACTGTCAAAATTCGATGAAATTCCATCTGTATGCAGACCATCGACATCTGCACGAGGTGCTGCGTACAATCTTGGCGAGCTACTGTCCGTTACCACTTTTTTCTCTTCCGCCGTGGAACAGCAGCGGCTTATGGGACTTCAAATCTCTCCCAGAGATCACTCTATGAGCTGAGGCCAAATCCACCTGCTGCAATTCATTCTTATCTACAGTTCCCCGGGACTAACCCACATTCAAAAATATCGATGCTTGCACAACGGCGATGAGCATTATGGGGTTACTTGGCTCCGGAGACGAACCTCTCACAGCAAATCTTTTTGTATAAGCATGTGTGATGTCCACACTCCTATTTATCCTTTGTGGAGGACGAGAACCAGCAATACAAATGGCATTGCAAAGTCCAGAATCGAAGTCATGTTCACCATAGTTTTTCAATCACAGTCTCATAATATTACAAGATCAGCAGTTCAATCCTCTTCAATGTAGTGTATTAGCATGAACTTTGAAGAGAGACAAGTTTCAATGAGGACGCAATCTACCTTTAATAAACAACATAGGTTTGCAAGATATTTGTTTGTCATGATCTTCATAGTTATATTATGGTTACGACATTCCCGTCATAGTGGCAATGTTATCTTTGTCTTGCTTCAACTGCAATACCATCGTTCCAATCCAAATATCAACAATCATAAATGCTAATCGCTGCATTTGTGAAATCTGTAGATATATTTTAATTGTTTGCGACTTCCTTGGCATTTTAGACTCGAAGTCTTTAAGGATCTCTTTCCTATCGCATGCGTGCAGTGAGAATGTTTTGGGAGGATTTTTGGTTGCCTAGTTATTGTTAGTTATTTTAGCATTAGTTTGGTTTTTATTTTTTTATAAAAATAGGTTTTTTTTTGTGGTTAAACGTTATTTTGGTGGAATTTGTTTAAATTTTCTCAATTTATTTTTAATTATATAAATAAATGTGCATAAATATCCATCTCATTTTTAATGTCTAATTAAATTAGTATAAATAAATGTGCATAAATATCTCTCTTATAATAATTGACTTAAACAAGTTAATAAAAACTCTACATAAGGATATGGCATTTGTGTAGATGCTTCAACAATAAATTTGTAGTTGTGGATCTTGACAATTGTAGATGGCCTATTACAATTTGAAACTAACACTATAAAAATGGTCTATTACAGTTTGAAACCAACATTTTATGTTTTGTCCATGTGATAAATCCCATAAAACTAGAATATTGAAACATAAGCAATAGATACATATATTGTTGGCCATGATCTAGTTGTGCCAACTGCTTCTGGAGCCTTGGGCTAGGGTAGTTACCATGACCAATCCCTGGGCTATGGGTGGATGAGGTTGGATGAAATTTCATCATTGCAATGTCCTTCCTCTTTGCTGGTGCATTTTCATTCATTGACTTATTGTGATGCCCTGAAAAGATTTTCAGATCAACCATCTTTGCTTGCCAACGTTTTAGCCTCTTTGATTATGTGGACATGGTTATGAGTAGGCTATCCTATACTGACACTTTGAACTGGGTGGCAGCGAGTTTGTTCTCTGATGGTGTGATTGATAATTGTTGAATAATGTAACTAGTGTTGGTCTTCATAATTGTATTGGTCGAAAGAAAGAAGATAGTTTTTATTATTATTATTAAAATAAATTGACTTATTAAAGCATGGGTTTCATGCTTGGGTCAATGATTAAAAGGTCAAAGCCTCCATTGCAGGCTTCTAATGGTTATGTCAAGTGTCCTTGCTCATGTCATCATGTAAAAGACCCTTCTTAGGCTCTATCTATCAAGAAATAAATTTATTTTGATTTAAAATGATTCATCTAGGCCTCCTCCATTAAGTCGGCCTCAAGTACATCAAGTCAACCTCATTATGGGAGCTACAACCACTATAAATCGAAGTGTTACTTGACTTATTTGAGCATCCATTTCAAGAATTTCAATTTGCAATCATAAGGAGAAGCGAAGGCAAGAAGGAAGGGTGTAAAAGGCTTGAAAAATAAGAGAAATCCTAGTGAAGAAAGGAGAAACTCCAACAACGAAGAAAACTTCATTTTTCTCTCACTTTCCCTCACACATGCAAAGAATCTAAAGCTGCAGGAGGGCCAAAGTTGTAGACCTGAAGTTGGGATGAAATTTTGAAGCAATAAGGTCGAAATTCTTTCTTTGATGCAATATTGTTGTAGTTGATCATTGAAGCTTGAAAGAATAGTTTGAGGGATGACTTGGTGGAGGAGGAAGGCCTTTTGGTTTGGTCTAAGGTCTTGGTTTGTCTCAATTTGATTTGAATATACTAATGGAAGAGTTGGACTGGTTTTTTCCCCTAGATAGGGGTTTTGTCCTAATTGAGAACCTACATCTTGTGTCCCTTGTTGTGGTATTCATTGTTTAGCATTTGTATTGATGAAAGGAACAAAATAAATTGAAAGAAGAAATAATAAGAAGAAAAAGAGAAATCACAAGGAAATTTCATAGTCTTAGAGAAATCTACCTAATGAACTTAATACATATGATGCCCTAGATTTTTCAACAATAACTACCCCTTCTTTATTTTCGAGCTCCTTCTCATGTATGCATCTTGAAGGAAACTTCACTCTTGGTTGTTCATTGCTGAGATCCTTCTCATGTATGCATCTTGAAATAAACCTTGCCCTTCGTTGTTGTGATGAATGTCAGGTTGCTTTGAAGAATGAATAACATGATCATTGAAGCCTATATGCCAATCTTTGACAATGGAGTATGATAAGGCACATAATAGCATGAGAGTGACCCATGTTGACAAGAAATTGGCTTCATTACATCTTTCCCAAAGTCCAAAGTTCAATTTCATTTTAGCAAATTTAAAATAATTAACTTAGAATAAGATATGTTGATGTAACAAACCCTACGAAACCAGCCTTGGCCATGGCATGTAAACTGTGATCCATTCAATCTCATGCTTTTCCTGATAGCGGTAGCATTGAAACTCATCCCTTCCAACAACAAGCTTGACTTCCAATTGGAAACAATGATTACAATAGGAATCACCCACATCAATGTAATAATTAGTGAGAACTATAATAAATTTTTTAATTTGAGATTGATCCGCTATGCCTATGATATCAACATGATCCAAGATCTTTTCTTTGGTTGATGTTAGCAGAATTGCATGAAAAGAGCATGTAGAAACCACATATGCAAAATACTTAAAGAAGAAGTAATTTAAAAAATACCATAAATGACAATGCATACAATGTTTGATAACCGAGTTTGTCGAATGTGTACTACATCTTTGGACACTGCTTCAATGGTGGGGAGGTCACTTCGTTCATCTCAACAAAAATGAAAATGAGTACAAGGAAAAATGCATTATTATAGCTCCAATCGTGAGGATGACCTGAAAATGGGCTACTCAAATTGTAGCATACTCCATAGAAGCAGCTTCGTCTTGGAATTCTATGACTTTAGAGTATAAACATGACCACCTTCTGACCTATGCAAGGCTACCTCGAATTTTGTCCCAAAACATTAATGGCACATCTTGTCTTCTGCCATAAGCCCTAACATGTGTTGCTCAAAATCCAAATCTGACTACACCAGTGAAATTCTTGCAAAGAATATAAACAACCAATATGGCTTGCTTATAAAATATACAGTGGAATGGAAACGTAACATTTTGAAGTGAAGTATTCTGCATAAGAAAGTTGATGAGCAGCAACAGAAGAGGCACAAAGTTGAAAAGGAGAAGAAGTGCAGATTTATAGTAGACTTGTTGCAGGATGTGTTCCATTTGAAAGACTGTGGTATTCAAAGGAACTCTACCATTATCCTGAATTTAAGACTACAAGCTTGTGCCCTAAGAGAAAGCATATTGTTCGAATCATCTTCGTCTGGCAAGGGTCTGACTTCGTTCAAGGATGCATTAAGAGGGAAATTTGCCACACAGGACAAACAAAACCCAAATATGACAATCCCAGGTCCGTACATTGTAGAGAATATTGAGAAAACCCTAGATCTATCTATAGAATTACCAGAAGTAAGTGGTTTCTTCACTACTTTGCAAGCAAAAGCTATCATATGTCAATTTAATGGTTTCTGACCCAAATCTGAAGGTCTAAATAAGTGGATCTACCTCAATTGGACTAGAGATTGTGACATTTATCTATGTGCAAAAGGTTTTTTTGTGGTTCAATTTGATACTCAAAAAGACTTTAATTATGTCATAAATGAAGGACCATGGTTTTGGGGAAGGGCGGGTCTCTTCATAACCCCATGGTTTCCTAGTTTTGATGCAAACTCAATGGTGGTTGCAAAAATGTCGGTTTGGGTAAGGCTACATAACCTTCTGCTCCCATTTTGGCACCACCAGGACCTAAAAGGCATTGGAAACTATTTGGGAAGGTTCCTAAAGATGGATCGAGAAAGAATGGACAAAGGTATCTTCACTTTTGCTCGTTTTCGTGTGGAGATGGATTTAAGTAGAGGCCATCCTGATTGTATTCACCTAACACATCAAGACTTCAAGTGGACACAGTGGTTAGATTTTGAAAACATTGCCTTTAGATGATGGATTTGCCATCAAATAGGGCACTCGCACAACACATGCAAACAAGCAAAGAAAAGAACACAAAAGAGACTGCAAAAAAAAAGGATGGCAATTCCCAAACCCTCCTTCATCAGATGATAAGGATGAAGAAATGGATGATACCCAACAACAATCGTAGACGCAAAATCAACAAGGTTCTCAAGAGGAGGGAGAAGACAAGGAGAAGGTTCAGAACAAACACGCAGAGGATCCAAATAACTCAATAGTGGATTTGATTCTTGAGAACCAACACGAGGAAAATAACCACAATGAAGGCATAGGTGGAAATAAGAGTTCTCATGTCTCTGAGAGCTCAGATTCAGATAAAGCAGTCTCAAACATTTCAAGAAATAATGACTTGGCAATTGTTACTACTACTCTATCACTTGGGGTTTGACAAAAAGTCCAAAAGAAAAAAAGCAAAAAAGAAAAAACCACTTTATCTTGCTAAATGTAATTTAGATCTTTTAGTTTTTTGTAGCTTAGCTACTATGAGTGCTTTAAGTACATACATTGGTCCCTTGGGACAATTCCTGAATGCACTTGTGCATCTACTCTATGTAACTTGTTATTTATTAATAGAAAGTTGCTGATTTTTCCTCGGGAAGAAAAAACTAAAGCACCCTCCATCTTGAGGTTATATAGCTTCTTCATCAAGAATAAATTATTTGATGTTGTATTCCTATCATATAAATTATGCAACTTCTTCCATAGCCCATGTGTTGTCTTCTCACTTGCCACATTAAAGTAGACATTATTTGCTAGGTATTGATGAATTGTAGTAAAGACCTTCCTATCCAACAACATCCGAGGTTTATTTGTCATTGTTGAGGGTTTCTTTGCCACTTCTTCAATTGGTAAATACTGATCCTTTAGAATCAGAATATCCTCCATCCTTTAGAATCAGAATATCAGAATATCGTTCATCCTTTAGAATCAGAATATCCTCCATTTCTAATTTCCATAGGGTGAAATTGGCCCCATTCTACTTCTCCATGTCGTTTACTATATTACTCTCCATAGTGCCTTGCCTAGATTACACCAAGTGAAGCTCTGATATCAACTGTTAATAAAAGATAGTAGAAAAGTAAACTGATTTTTTTTAACTCTTTCACTGTACACAAGAGTTATGTGTAAAACCTCATTCGAGGAAAACCCATGGGGAAAGGTATTAGTAGTTTTTTATTACAATAACAATGAAAATATTGTATTTCACTCACTTCTTTCACTCGCTTCTTTTTACTCACACCCCTATAAAAATATATTTCATTACAATAGCATGGGCCTAATACCATGGGTTACCGATAAATGGATGTGAACAACTTGTAAACTGATTTTTTTTTTACTCTTTCACTGGACACAAGAGCTATGTGTAAAAACTCATTCAAGGAAAAACCATGGGGAAAGGTATTAGTAGTTTTTTATTACAATAACAATGAAAATATTACATTTCAGTCACTTCTTTCACCCGCTTCTTTTTACTCACACCCTTTTAAAAATATATTTCATTACAATAGCATAGGCCTAATACCATGGGTTATCGATACATGGATGTGAACAACTTTGACCTTGATTTGGTCTCACTAGCTCCTAATCAACTTTTACCTAATCAAGATAAATCGAGAGTTTTGACCTTGATTTGGTCTCACTAGCTCCTAATCAACTTTTACCTATTCAAGATAAATCGAGAGGATAACTCGCTCTAATTAGCTAGCTAGTTGTGTCCTATGACCTAATCAAGATAAAGCCAGAGGATAACTCACTCTAATTAGCTAGCTAGTTATGTCCTGTGTATTTATGATGTTGAAAATTACATGTGTATATGTTAAATCTGTGTATTTGTGTATTTGAATTTGGAGCAAATGATTGACTATTTATGAGTTAGTATAGTATCTCATTTGTGTTTAGTATGTTTTTGGGCTAGCACCATTTCGTTCACTACTGGCAAATTCACTTTAATAAAGTGGGTGATATATATTGATGAATGCTATTTTCCACCTTTAAAAACTAATGATATCGATTGACGTACAAAAGGCGGAAAATAACATAAAGCAACATATTAATGTGGTTGTAATAGTTGACGATTGACATACTAGAGGAAGATTAATATACCATTTTTTACTATAATTGACTATAATTAAATATTTTCGACTATTTATATTTGATGATGATTGACCATGGTTAATAAAAACTAACAATAAACATTAAAAAATAAAAATAACTAATTATGATTATATCCACACCCTTCCATCTACATCAACATTACAATCATTCAAACTAACAACTATATCTATCTCTAATAACTATAACTATACTTATCAATATTTTTAAAAATTGAATTGGAATTATTCATTATGTAATTTTAAATGTTATTTAAATGCTCTTTCTTATCTTCGTAACTTCTATTAGTGATTAAAAAACCTTTATGTATTTGAGCAAAATAGTCCTATGAATTTGGAATTTCCTTCTCCTTCCATCACTTCATATAACATTGAGTCGTCATTATTCCATCACTTTTTATAACATTGAGTAGTCATTAAAAAGAGATACATGTGTGTCATTGAGATATATATATGCTTTTCAGTGATAACCATTTATTTAGTTTTAAAAGAATATTTATTTAGTTTTAAAATGCTCTTTTTACAATGAAAATTTGTTAATAATAAAAATATTAAATTATTAAAAAAATAATATTAACTTATTTAAAATACAAAAAAAAATATAATTATTTTAAAATATTATTTAAGCTAATATATAATATATTTATTTATTTTTTCTTCCTCAATATATATAAATAAATATTTTTATAGAAAATTTATTATTAAAATATCATAAATTTTTAAAAAATTATTACAATTTATTTCTTTTTATAAAAAAATAATATAAATATACACCAAAAAAACTCAAAAATCATTGTCAAATAATATATATATTTATATGCCAAAAAGCTCAAAACTCATTATCGAATACTGTTGCGTACGCCAATTACTAATAACGTTACGTCACAACCGTCTCTTCCGTTCTCAAAATAGCTTTTGTCACAATGAAGAATGGGATTTCAAATTTGCTTTTGTCACAATGAAGGATGTGAAAGAGAAAAAAAGGAAGTATCTTTATTAATTTTTGATGGGAAGTATCTTTATTAATGGTATACTTTGTTATTAACATTTTGTACTAAAAAAAATGGTTTCATTATATTAATAAATAATTAGTATCTAAAAAATAATAGATGCTATGGTAATTATTATAAAAATATTGATAAATCAGTAATAATAATTGAGAATTATAAAAATATATTTTGAAAAATATATATTATATATAATTAATATAGGTACATTTCAAATTAATATTTGGATGGTAAATTTGGATGGTAATTTGGAATCTATGGTCATGGAATTTGTAAAAAGTTCAGTTTATAATAGGTATATATATATATATATATATATAAATATGTTATTTAATGTAAAACTATGTCTTTGTTTTAGGATATAAATTTTATTTGCGCAACTTCTATGATTGACAACAATCCTTTAAAAATTTTGATATTTTCAATATTTTTTTTTTTTTAAAATATTGAAAGAAATAATATAAATATTTGTAAGAGGCATATTCTGGAATTTTTTCTATATTGAATTTTAAACAATCAAATTTTTTCTATATCAAATAGAATTCGTATTTGAATTTGAATTTAATAACTATGTTTCAAATCCTATAAAAATAACAATAGAACAAATAAAAAATTACCATAATCTTAACTAGAGCATGGACAGTGAATCAAACACTACTTAGATTGTTGAATGATTTGTCAAAGATGTTGAGGATAATGCTTAAACTCAGTTATGTAATTCCCAACAAATTAGGCAACTAATTTTGTGTTCTGAGTTATCAGAATTAGGACAACAAATTAATAGATGTAGTCAGTTATCATTTAGCAAATTATTAGCGGCAGTAGATTAGTCGATAATGGATAATCAAATTAGAAATATGTCCGTTGTATAATAATGTATTCATTTCTCCTATGTAAATATGAGATTTCAATGAGAATTCAATTCATGGATTGAGAATTAGACTTCTCTTATTTTTTGTTCTTTAGTTTTGTTTATGTTTTCATATATATGCTCTCAATAAATTTAACAAAAACGCTAAATCCAATAATATCAATAATGATTTGATTCAAACACTGCTTAGATTGCTAAATGATTTGTCAAAGAACGTTGAATCCAATAATATCAATAATAATTTGATTATTAGCGAAATTAGTCATTGATTGAGAGTCACCAAAAATGTGTACTTGCCTAAGATATTTTATTATTACCTTCACTAATAACCAAAGAACCAATTTGTCTTACTATTCATCCAATAAGTTTTGCTTAAAATATTACGGCACCTAATATCAATAATGATTTGATTCATGGACTGCTAATCGAAATACTGCTTAAATTGCTAAATGATTTGTCAAAGAACGTTGAATCCAATAATATCAATAATAATTTGATTATTAGCGAAATTAGTCACTGATTAAGAGTCACCAAAAATGTGTACTTGCCTCAGATCTTTTATTCTTACCTTCACTAATAACCAAAGAACCAAAATTTTTCTTACTATTCATCCAATAAGTTTTGCTTAAAATATTACGGCACCTATGCTAAAAAAGGAAGATCCCCTTGAGAATGACCATTGAAATGCCTCGTGAAACAACATAGTATATATCCAGATTAATTAGCAATCTGGACTTTCTATATCCAGATTAATAAGCAATTTGACCCTTTTTTTTGGACTTTAATTTCAGATTCCTTCATCTCTCTGAAAAATAAAAAAATAATTGTTCGTGTACAGTCATAAATATCATCCATGAGATTTTTTCTTATTTCTCAGATTTATTATTTGTATAATGATTTTAAGTTATAATTTCATTTTTTAATAATGTAAATAAGAATGTGGAAATAAAGATATTAATATTTATATTAATATTTAAGCCATAGGCTTGGTCTATATTGAAATTGGGTTCCAATAATTTATATTTTCAATAAAATGATTAGTTGAAATTTGAAGCGAAGTTAAATATTCTTCCTTTAAATATATGATCCAAAGCACAATATGACAAGATTGAAGCAAGTTAATATTCTTCCCTTAATGTATGATCAAAGCACATATGACAGAATGACCATAATTTAATTTTTTTTGTCTTTCCTCTTTAATAATTATTAAAAAATAATTGGTAAAATAACTATATTGTAATTTATTAAAAAAAATATTTATGAAAATGATGATTGGCACTCATTTGAGATAAGCTATTGAAACAACCCTAAATTAATAATAAATAATTTATGTGTATTAAACTATAATATAATATAAATATAACTAACCACATAAATAAGGTACCCACATATATATAATTTGTATTAACTTTAATAATATAATATATAATATAATATATATATTAACTATTAAACCCGAATATATATTTATTAGAATTTATTATTACGTACAATGTTGAAAATATTGGTGAGCGGTATCTGTTTGTGAACAATATCTAATGCAAAAATTCAAGATATGTGGTTCCCGTGGATTAAACTAAAATAGAAACCTTAAATTCAAAAGAAAAAAACATAAATTAAAAAGATAGCTAATAAACAGTGATCACATAAATTAAAAAGATAGCTAATAAATAGTGATCAGCGAGATTAAAAAATAAACAAAAAGTAGAGAATAAACAATCGAGGCAGTGGGGTGGAGATTTGATTTGTCCTCGGATTCGTTGCAAGCAGACATGCAAAGGACTCGTAAAATCTTACTATTGAAACCACGTCACATATCATATAAGTGTATATTAACATTAGTATTAATATTATTGTTTATTCCATGTTATATATATATTTCAATTTATTATTATATATAAGGTTGAAAATATTTGTGAATAATATCTAAATTATGTAAAAGTTTAAGATATGTGGTTATAGTAAATTAAAATTTAAATTAAAAAAATTAATTAAATTAAATTTATATATTAAATTAAAACTAAATATATGAATCATATTTATTAATATAATTGGGTTAATAATATACAGTTTGAGTGGGCCTAATGGTTAAGAGTATGTGTTTCCTCCTAAGAGGTCACAGGTTCAAAACCAGAAAATTTATGGCTGTTTTTCCCTTAGAGCACTCTTGTTGCACAGGAGTACCAGAAAACATACATATATAACAATGATACAAATAACAATAACAATTTTTTTAGTTATCTCTTTCAAGACTGTGTTTTGATCTTTCCCTTTTTATAATAATGGTGTTTAGGTTTATTCTTATATATAAAAATCTTTTATCAAATCTCTAATGAATATTTCTTATATAAAAAGAAATGTCTATAGTGTATTAAAGAATTTTAGTTATTTTTAATAATATATAATGGCAATAATTATAACAATATAGATTTATAAATTTTATTATTGTAAATTTATATTTTGTATTTAAATTTGACAAAATTATATTTAAAAGAAATGAATTTTCATTTATTAGAAATTATAAAGTTAAAACTTTTATAAAGATATCTACAAAATTTAAATCAATGTATATTTTATATTGAGGAGTTTTGTCATTAATGAAGACTTCAAAAACTCATCAACTATTTTATTAGCAAAAATTAATAAACTATTTTTTTAATTCAAACTTGAAAAAGGGTCATCAACTATCTTGGTATGGTAGCAATTTTTTTTTATAAAAATACATTTTTATTGAATTATTTAAACATTAAATCCATCCATGTGAGAATGTTGATTTTGAGCAATTTGTCCATTAATATTAGGAAAAAATTAAAATTAAGCCCTCTCATTTATTTAAAAGCCTAAAAATGCTATGAATATATTAATTTTTTCACAAATATGTTAAATAAATAAAAATAAGTACTATAAAAACAAAACATTGAAATTCTACACATTAAGAAAATGTCGAGGCATAAAATCATACTAATTTACTATTTTTAGAGACTAATGAAAAAGCTTTGAAATTCGGCATATGAAGGAGATGCCTAGGCTCAAAATATTGCCAATCCTCTATTTTTAGTTGTGACATTCTAACTGTGCCATCCCGTGATTATTATTTGCATAAAATGTATCCTCCAAACTAGCATAAAATATATCAACACAATTTCATTCTAATAATTAACTTAAACAAGTTAATAAATACTCTACATAAGGATATAGCATTTGTGTAGATGCTTCACAAATACATTTGTAGTTGTAGATCTTGACAATTGCAGATGGCCTATTACAATCTGAAAATAAAACTGTACAAATGGACTATTAGAGTTTGAAACCAACATTTTATGTTTTGTCCATGTCATAAATCCCATAAAACTAGAATATTGAAACATAAGAAATGGATACATATATTGATGGCCATGATCTAGTTGTGCCAACTACTTCTAGAGGCCTGGGCCAGGGTAATTATCATGACCAATCCCTCGGCTATGGGTGGATGAGGTTGGATGAAATTCCATCACTGTACAAATGGACTATTACAGTTTGAAACCAACATTTTATGTTTTTTGCCATGTCATAAATCCCATAAAACTAGAATATTGAAACATAAGCAAACAATACATATATTGTTGGCCATGATCTAGTTGTGCCAACTACTTCTAGAGCCTTGGGCCAAGGTAATTACCATGACCAATCCCTGGGCTATGGGTGGATGAGGTTGGACGAAATTCCATCACTGTATAAATGGACTATTATAGCTTGAAACCAACATTTTATGTTTTTTCCATGTCATAAATCCCATAAAACTAGAATCTTGAAACATAAGCAATAGATACATATATTGTTGGCCATGATCTAGTTGTGCCAACTACTTCTAGAGCCTTGGGCCAGGCGAATTACCATGACCAATCCCTGGGCTATGGGTGGATGAGGTTGGACAAAATTCCATCATTGCAATTTCCTTCCACTTTGCTGGTGCATTTTCATTCATTGACTTATTGTGATGCCTTGAAAAGATTTTGAGATCCACCATCTTTGCTTGCCAACGTTTCAACCTCTTTGATTATGTGGACATCATTATGAGGAGGCTATCCTGTATTGACACTTTGAACTAGGTGGAAGCGAGTTTTTTCTCTGATGGTGTGATTGGTAATTGTTGAAGAATGTAACTAATGTCATTCTTCATAATTGTATTGGTCAAAAGAAAGAAAAAAGATTTTTTTATTATTAAAATAAATTGACTTATTAAAGCATGGGTTTCATGCTTGGGTCAATGATTAATAGGTCAAAACCTCCATTGTAGGCTTCTGATGTTTATGTCAAGTGTCCTTGTCCATGTCATCATGTAAAAGACCCTTCTTGGGCTCTATCTATCAAGAAATAAATTTATTTTGATGTAAAATGATTCATCTAGGCCTCCTCCCAACAAATCGGCCTCAAGTACATCAAGTCAGCCTCATTATGGTAGCTACAACCACTATAAATTGAAGTGCTACTTGACTTATTTGAGCATCCAATTCAAGAAGTTTGATTTGCAATCATAAGGAGAAGCGAAGGCAAGAAGGAAGGGTGTAAAAGGCTTGGAAAAGAAGAGAAATCCTAATGAACAAAGAAACTCTAGCGAAGAAGAAAACTTCATTTTTCTCTCACTTTCCCTCACACATGCAAAGAATATAAAACTGTAGGAGGGCCAAATTTGTAGACTTGAAGTTGGGATGAAATTTTGAAGCAGTAAGATCGAAATTCTTTATTTGATGTAGTATTGTTGTAGTTGATCATTGAAGCTTGAAAGAACAGTTTGAGGGATGTCTTGGTGGAGGAGGAAGGTCTTTCGGTCTAGCCTAAGGTCTTGGTTTGTGTCAATTTGATTATAATATAATAGTGGAAGAGTTGGACTGGGTTTTCCCCTAGATAGGGTTTTTTTCCCTGGCTGAGAACCTACATCTTGTGTCCTTTACTGTGATCTTCATTGTTTGGAATTTGTATTGATGAAAGGAACACAATAAATTGAAAGAAGAACTAATAAGAAGAAAAAGAGGAATCATAAGAAAATTTCAAAGTCTTAGAGAAATATACCTAATGAACCTAATACATATAATGCCCTAGATTTCTCAATAATAACTTCCCCTTCTTTATTGTCCATCTCCTTCTCATGTATGCATCTTGAAAGAAACTTTGCTCTTGGTTGTTCATTGCTGAGATCCTTCTCATGTATTTATCTTGAAATAAACTTCGCCCTTTGTTGTTGTGATGAATGCCAGGTTGCTTTAAAGAATGAATAACATGATGATTGAATCCTATATGCCAAGATTTGACAATGGAGTACGACAAAACACATAATAGCATGAGAGTGACCCATGTTGACAAGAAACTGGCTTCATTACATCTTTCCCAAAGTCCAAAGTTCAATTTCATTTTAGCAAATTTAAAATAATTAACTTAGAATAAGATATGATGATGTACCAAAACCTACCAAACAAGACTTGGCCATGGCACCTAAACTTTAATCAATTTAATCTCATGTTTTTCCTGGTAGCGGTAGCATCGAAACTCATCTCTTCCAACAACGACCTCGACTGCCAATTAGAAGCAATGATTACAATAGGAAGCACCCACATCAATGTAATAATTAGTGAGAAGTATAATAAAAAATTTCATTTGAGATTGATTCGGTAGGCCTATGATATCAACATGATCCAAGATCTTTTCTCCGGTTGATGTTAGCGAAATTGAATTAAAAGAGCATGCAGAAACCACATATGTGAAATACTTAAAGAAGAAGTAATCTAAAAGAGGCCATAAATGACGATGCACACAATGTTTGATAACAGAGTTCGTCCAATGTGTACTACATCTTCGGGCCTTGCTTCAATGGTGGGGAGGTCACTTCATTCATCTCAACAAAAATGAAAATGAGTACATGGAAAAATGTGTCATTATACCTCCAATTGTGAGGATGACCTGAAAATGGGCTACTCAAACTATATCATACTCCATACAAGCAGCTTCATCTTGGAATTCTATGACTTTAGAGTATAAACATGACCACCTTTTGACCTGTGCAAGGCTACCTCGAAGTTTGTGCCAAAACATTAATGGCACATGTTGTCTTCTGCCATAAGCCCTAAGATATGTTGCTCAAAATCCAAATATGACTTCACCAATGAAATCCTTGCAAAATTCCAAGTAAAATGAATATAAACCCTATGATATTCTGCTACAGTCATCTTTGGACCCGTCATAGAATCTTTAAATTCCACAATAAAATCTTTAGAATCTTGATCTGAGTTCCACAGCGTGTCAACTCCACCTATTTGCTCACATCTCTAGTTGCTTGGCATGCACTCTTCGTTGAATGGATGGGAAATGTTATAATAAATGTCTGTCGACAAAGTTAACAAAGGCTCGTCGACCAACTGAACGATTAGTGCATTCAAATATAGTTCATTGTTTTGGAATGTTCGGGGTGTTGGTAATGTTGGCATTGATGTCAAATTGTCATAATTGATGGATGTGTTGACATTAATTCATGATGTATGTCATTGTTGCAAGAGTGCTTGAAATGCAAAGGATGAAAGTGATGTGAAGTTCAAAGGCTATGATAATCAATGTGAAGGTTGAACATCGTCAAATGGAACATAAAATTTTGAGACACAAGTTGGAAAATATACGCTTTCATTAAATATAAATTTGTAAGATACAATATAATACAAATATAATTTGTCTAGACTTGTAATCATTATTGGTTGAGCTGTTTTATTTCAGCTCTATTTTATATTACAAATTCTCTTTGAGAACTGAAAATGAAGAGACAAGCTTGTGAGCAGTTTTTAGAAGACCAATAGACAATGCTTCATTTCATATTACTGCAAAGAATATTAATAACCAATATGGTTTGCTTCTAAAATATACAATGTGGAATGGAAACATAACTTTTTGAAGTGAAGTAGTCTGCATAAGAAAGTTGATGAGAAGCAATGAAGGAGGCACAAAGTTGAAAAGGAGAAGTAGTGTAGATTTACAGTAGACTCGTTGCAAGATGTGGTCCATTTGAAAGACTATGGTATTCAAAGGAACTCTGCCATTATCCTGAATTTAAGACTACAAGGTGGTGCCTTAGGAGCGAGCAAACCACCAAAATCGTCTTCGACTAATAAGGGTCCGACTTCGTTCAAGGATGCATTAAGAGGGAAAGCTTCCACACAGGACAAACAAAACCCAAATCTGACAATCCCAGGCCCGTACATTGTAGAGAAGATGGAGAAAGCGCCATATCTGTCTATAGAATTACCAGAAGTAAGTGGTCTCTTCACTACTTTGCAAGCAAAAGTTATCATATTTTGATTTAATGGTTTCTGGTCCAAATATGAAGATCTAAATGAGTGGATCTACCTCAACTGGACCAGAGATTGTGACATTTATCTCTGTGCAAAAGGTTTTTTTTTGGTTCAGTTTGATACTCAAAAAGACTTTAATTATGTCATAAATGAAGGACCATGGTTTTGGGGAAGGGCGGGTCTCTTCGTAACCCCACAGTTTCTTGGTTTTGATGCAAACTCAATGGTGGTTGCAAAATGTCGGTTTGGGTAAGGCTACATAACCTTCTACCCCCTTTTGGCACCACCAGTTCCTAGAAGGCATTGGAAACTCTTTGGGAAGGTTCCTAAAGATGGATCGAGAAAGAATGGACAATGGTATCTTCACTTTTGCCCATATTTGTTTGGAGATGGACTTAAATAAAGACCTTCCCGATTGTGTTCACCTAACACTTCAAGACTTCAAGTGGACATAGTGGTTAGATTTTGAAAACATTGTCTGTAGATGCCGCATTTGCCATCAAACAGGGCACTTGTAGAACACCCGCAAATAAGCAAATAAAAGAACACAAAACAGATCACAAAAGAAAAAAAGGATGAAAATTCCCAGACCCTCCTTCATCAGATGATGAGGATTAAGAATTGGATGAGACCCAGCAACAACCAGAGATGAAAAATCAACAAGGTTCTCAAGAGGAGTGAGAAGACAAGGAGAAGGTTCAAAACAAACAAGAAGAGAATCCAAATAACTTGACAGTGGTTCTGATTCTCGAGAACCAACACGAGGAAGACAACCAAAAACAAGGCACAGGTGGAACTAAGTGATCTCATGTATCTGAGAGCTCATATTCAGATAAAGAAGCCTCAAACATTTCAAGAAATAATGAGTTGACAATTGTTACTACAACTCCATCACTTGGGGTTTGACAAAAAGTCCAAAAGAAAAAACCAGTTTATCTGGCTAAATGTAATTGAAATTTTTTATTTTTTGTAGCTTAGATACCATGAGTGTTTTAAGCACATACACTGATCTCTTGGGACAATTCCTGAATGCACTTGTGCATCTACTCTATGTAAATTTTTATTTTATTAATAGAAAGTTACTGATTTTTCCTCGAAAGAAAAAACGAAAAAAGAAAAAAAAAACTAGAAAAAAATGAAGCACCCTTCTTCATCTTGAGGTTATATAGCTTCTTCATCAAGAATAAATTATTTGATGTTGTATTCATATCATATAAATTATGAAAATTCTTCCTACATTAAAGTAGACACTATTTGTTTTTTTTATTTTTTGTAGCTTAGCTACTCTGAGTGTTTTAAGCACATACACTCGTCTCCTGGGACAATTCCTAAATGCACTTGTGCATCTACTCTATGTAAATTTTTATTTTATTAATAGAAAGTTACTAATTTTTCCTCGTGACAAAAAAAAAAAAAAACTGAAGCACCCCTCTTCATCTTGAGTTTATATAGCTTCTTCATCAAGAAGAAATTATTTTATGTCGTATTCCTATCATATAAATTATGCAACTTCTTCCATAGCCCGACTTTTGTCTTCTCACTTGCTACATTAAAGTAGACATTATTTGCTAGGTACTGATGAATTGTAGCAATGACCTTCCTATCCAACAACATCTAAGCTTCATTTGTCATTGTTGAGGGTTTCTTTGCCACTTCTTCAATTGGTAAATAATGAACCTTTAGAATCAGAATATCCTCTATTTCTAATTTCCATAGGGTGAAATTGGCCCCATTCTACTTCTCGATGTGGTTTACTATATTACTCTCCATAGTGCCTAGTTTACACCACCTGGAGCTCTAATACCAATTGTTAATAAAAGATAGTAGAAAAAAAGTATTAGTAGTTTTTAATTACAATAACAATGAAAATATTACATTTCACTCACTTCTTTCACCCTTTTCTTTTTACTCACACCCCTGTAAAATTAGATTTCATTAGAATAGCATGGGCCTAATACCATGGGTACCGATACATAAATGTGAACAACTTTGAACTTGATTTGGTCTCACTAGCTCCTAATCAACTTTGACCTAATCAAGATTAATCGAGAGGACAACTCGCTCTAATTAGCTAGCTAGTTGTGTCTTATGTATTTATGATGTTGAGAATTACATATGTATATGTTAAATCTGTGCATTTGAATTTGAAGCAAGTGAATGACTATTTATGAGTTAGTATAGTATGCCATTTGTGTTTAGTATATTTTTGGGCTGCCACCATTTCGTCCACTACTAGCAAATTCACATTAAAAATAAAGTGGGTGATATATATTCATCAATATTATTTTCCACCTTTAAAAACTAATGGTATTGATTGACATACAAAAAGCGAAAAATGACATCAATCAACATATTAATGTGGTTGTAATAGTTCACGATTGATATGCTAGAAAAAGATTAATAAACCACTGTTGACTGGAATTGACTATGGTCAAATATTGTTGACTATTTATGCTTGATGACACTAAACATAGTTAAACAAAACTAACCATAAACATTAAAAAATAACAATAATTAATTATGATTAATTATAAATAATCATAATTAGACCAACACCCTTCCATCTGCATCAACATTGCAACCGTTCAAACTAACCACTATTTCTATCTCTAATAACTATAACTATGATTATTAATATTTGTAAAAATTAAATTCAAGTTCTTCATTATGTAATTTTATATGTTCTTTAAACCCTCTTTCTTATCTTCGTAACATCTCATAGTGATTAAAAAAACTTTTTATGTCTTTGAGCAAGATAGTCCCATAAATTTCCTTCTAGTTCCATCTCACTTTATAACATTGAATAGTCATTATTCCATCACTTTTTATAACATTGAGTAGTCATTAAAAAGAGATACATTTATGTCATTGGGAAAAATAGTCCCCCAAGTTTCTTTCTACAATCTCATTCCACCGCTTTAAAGTTAGGTAAATTTTATTTAAAAACTATTACAAAGTGTCATTCTGAATTTTGATGATTCAAATTTATTTTAGATCCTTAGAAAATAAAGTGATTCTTATCCATGTGACCCATAGAATTTCTTTTAAATCTTTTAAAAATCAAGCAATTCTTGTCATGTGAGCAAACAATAATTAAAGTGTGAAATTAGATAATAATAAGTATATTCTCGGTATTCTTCCTATGTTTAACACATAGGTAGGTGAATTCAACTTTTTAAGATCTCTAGGTTTTTTTCCTTTTCCTCCAGAAGGAAAAGATGTCGACATTTCATTAATTATGTATATATATAATATTTTAGATGAGGTGAATACAACCTTTTAAGATGCCTAGGTGTTTTAGTTTTTCTGTAGAAGGAAAAGATGTTTATATTTAGTATTTTTTTTTTTAATTTTAATTAGAGAATTCATAACTTATAAATTAAATATAATTTTATTATAACTTTTATTTATATAATAATAATATATATATATATATAATATATATATGAATTGAGTTACGTGATTTGATGAAATGATTTGCAAATTTAATTTGTAGTTTGAGTAGTTATGATTCACAGGGATTTAAGTGGTCAAAATTAAATAAGAATTGTACTTGGTATTTAAGTCGTCCAAATCAAATAAGGATTGTACTTGCTATTTAAGTCGTCCAAATCAAATAAGGATTGTACTTGCTCTGGCCACACGAGCCCTTAGCATGGCTAAATTTTTACATATGAAATTTCAAATCAGTAACCTTTACACCAAAAAGCATTTTAACAATACACCTTTTTATGGTTTACAACAAACCCCAAACCCTATTATCTCTAAACTTTCAAATTTCTTTGTACCCGTACACCATTCATCTACACAACCCCACAAAAACATAATCTTCCTTAATATGAAGATCAATAACAAACAAATTCACACTAAAATATAAAAAATATAATCACCAAAAAAATAACATCATCTCTGCAAATTGTACCCCTCTCTGCAACATCCAAATAATCGTACCTACAAGAGTGGATTTCTATAGCAATATCATATATGTTGGAGGGCAATCTCGCTTTGGCATAAATGAAACCGTATTGTAGGCTCTCCATATTAGAAACTTCGCACCGCTCTCCTCTTAAATAACTTAAACCGTCACTTTCCACCTCATTTGAATAAATAAATAATATTTATGTGTTTTCTATATTTTATTTATTAATTTTATTAGAGATTTCGGTGAAATGTTAAATAAATAATATTTATGTGTTTTCTATATTTTATTTATTAATTTTATTAGAGATTTCGGTGAAATGTTAAATTTAA